>VZTL01070374.1:3784-17210 GCA_013400535.1 Scopus umbretta
GTCCGAAACAACTGAGAGAAGCAGGACAAAATCCATCCTAGTTACCTCTGCAATGGACCTAGGGCAGTCTGTAGCAGAAGCCTACAATGAGCTGGGAGTGATGGTAGAGGTTGCAGACTGGGACTGGAGTCTCAGGATGTCTCTTAAGCCCCTATGTTCCTCTTTACCATTTTAAAATGCAAAACCCTTGGTTGCCCTTACCTCAATCCTGTAAAGCAAGGCACAGCCTGTGACAGCGATCTCAGGTCATGCTTTTGTGCCACTTCTTTTTTTCCTCTGAATGTGCAGAGTCACGCAAGCCAAGCCAAGCCAAGCAGCTTCTTGCACCCCACTTTCCTCACCCCTCCAGACATGGGCACTGCTCCCACATGCATCCTCCCTCTTCCACACTATTTTTCCCTGTGGTCTGACTTACACTTTTTGTTTGTTTGTTTGTAACAAGCTCCACCTTGGATCTGCGAGAACAACATGGGCTTCAGCTCAGCGTGGTGCACAGTCTGGTCTTCCCCATGCCTTTCCTTCAGGGTGGCCTCTGTGCATTGGGAAAACATTGCAATAAAAGCTAACCAGCACTGAAGGCTGAGCTGGCTTTTATTCTGATAAATAATCAGGTTGCGTAAATGTTATTGGACATGACCAGTTTGAGATCTCTGCAGGCAAGTACTTCAGCAAGGAGGGAAAATTCCTTGGTGCTATGCTTTGCGGTAGAGCCAGAGCTTTGCACGGTCCACAGCCAAATCCCATCGCATTGGAGACAACCACATTTGCCTCTGGGCAGATAGGCAAGGAGGAGCAAGGCAGGGGCACTGCGGCCAGCTTTGCAAAGCCCGTCTTGCTCCTCTCTACCCTTCCCTCAGGGCTCCCTCCATCCCTCCAAGCCCTTTGCTGGCTGCAGGTCTGAGGCGAGCTGAGGCACGCATCTGGCCTCTGGAGCAGGAGCCGGTGCACACCAGCAGATTTCGGCCTCGGGATGTTTCCCTTTGAATAGCTTGACAGCAAAAGCTTTCGTCCTGGAGAAGACCCACTTGCATCCACAGCTCGTCCTCCCGTGTCACTGGGATTTGCACACCAGTGGCTAAAATCTGGCTTTGGCTTTAGGTTGAGTGCCTGAGTGGGGTGGAGCTGCCAGCACGGCCTTCCTCCCCGGCTTCAATCCCCCTGCCCTCAAGGTCGTGCAGGACAGCCCCGGATATACGGGATGTCTTATAGCTGAATTGCACCTTGGCAAAGCTGCTTAGTATTCATCCTTTGGGGTCAATTGCTGGCTATCATACAGAGCAAGGGCAATTCAGGAGGAAGAAAAGGCATCTTTTTAAAAAAATAAAGTGGGTTGGGTTTTTTTTCCCCTCTAAGGAAGCCTGCGAGGCAGAGTGACAAGATGCATGAAGAGAACATTTATGCAGACGAGCAGCGTGGCCTATTTAAGAGGAAAGTGAAAGAGCAATTATTCTGCAGCTCCATTCTAATGTTAACCAAATATAAAAAATGTCAGGATTTGGCAAAAGGACCACACGCAGCCAAGGAAGCGGCACTGGCAGCGGAGGTGGTGGTGGTGGGGGGGTTATGCTGGCGAAGGGACCCTGAATGGGAAGCAAATGAGAGCAGAGGCCCCTGCTCGCAAAATCACCAACCCAGGACTTGCAGGAGCAATTGCCGTAAGTGAAAGCATTAAAAACCCCACTGCGAGGCAGACCGGAGGCAGTAGGAAAATTAAGCCAATTACTATTGTACTCGTTTCCCCGTTCAGAAAGGCTGCGCACAGTGAGGGCCAACTCTGCCCTCTATTTCTGGCCAACCAAGCTCACACAACCTACGCCGCGTCTCAGACGAAGCGTATGGCGGAGCTGCCCGTATATTCTATAGGCACAACCCCGCAGCTCTTAGGAAGAGATTTTGGAAGCCTCTGCAGAAGCCACTACTGACTTGCGCTAAGAGAGAGAAGCCAGTTTTGTCTCTGAAGCAGCTGTTTTCTCATTTTTTATTTTGTCACGCAAAGGAGCTTTTCTTATTTCAGGTTTCAGAGAGGGGAAGAGAGAACTGAGTCTGGGGGAGAGGGTGCCAGATTCATTACCCACGGTGCAGCTGAAGTGGGCGCAGTGACCCTCTCTCGACAGCTGTGTCAACACATACAGCAACAAGGGAGAAAGTTAACACGGTGGGTCTAAGGCAGGGAATTAACTCATTTTTGTATTTGCAGCACCTGTCTCAGATTTCTGAGCGGAAGCCTCACCGGGATGAGCGAGAGCAGCTCACACAGTGTCAAACTGCCTGCAAGCTTCAGCACGGGTGGCCCTCCATTCCCACTTACTCCCTCCACTTCCCAGCCGATTTCTGCAATGCTGACTTACAAGGCAATGGGATTCCCTGCTCCTCTGCTTCCAAAAGGTGGTTCTTAAAGACTGACCAGCACTCATGGACTCCTAAGCCCTCAAAAGCAGCTTCCCAGGGTACTCTTCTAAATAGCTCTCTGAATAGCTTAAAGTTTGCTCTGCTGTCCTTTTTTCTCATTACATTGAAAATTTTAAACTCAACCATTTTGTGATCACTGTGGCAAAGACAGCCACCTACCATCACATATCCCATGAGTCCTTCTCCATTCACAAACAGCAAGTCTAAGAGGGCTTCTTTGCTAGTTGGCTCACTGAGTGCCTGTGACAAGACGTTATCTCCTACAAACTTCAAGAATTTCCAAGACATGCTCACCACAGCAACATGATATTCCCAGCTGATGTCTGGGAAGCTGAAATCTCCCATAAGGACAAGGGCTACCCATCCAGAAACTTCTCCTAATTACCTATAGAATAACTCGTCAGTGCTTTTTTTGCTCTGAAAGAGGGGATTCACGCTCTTTCTTAAACTTGCGTTTGACATCTAACTCGGGTGCTCTCATCCCCGCCTTTCCTTCCCCGACTCCCTCCTCCCCCCCAGCCCCGACTACATCAAGGATGCAGGGATGTACCTACATGGGTTTGGGAGGCACACAGAGGACCCAGGTCCGCCACCAGCACACGCCGCAGCATCACCCCGCCGCAGCTCAGTTGCACCCTCCTGGGCAGCAGTCCCAGGGACGACGTGGGCAGGTGCCCAAGAGGCAGCACGGGGAGGTCACTGTGCACGGAGTCAGCTGCGTGGGGACGAGCGGCGCTGTGCGCCCCATCCCACGGTCAGGGAACAGGCCTGATTTAGGAGCATGGATGTAGCCCTGGGCTCCTAGCAGCAGCCGCCCTTGTTTCTCCCAAAGCCAATGACTGCTGCAGACAATGCGATTTATGCCTTCAGCTTCGTACCTCTGCTTACCATCAGGGGACAAAAGCATCTCTGTGTCTCACAGAGGGGCGGAATTAATTACAGAGAGAATTCCTAAGTGCTCAGATAACTGCGTTTTTAGGACCCCTCTACATACTGTAGCTACATCCTTGAGGCTTAAAAAGAGAAGGAGGAAAGCCCCATGCCACGAACATCCCCAGAGCTGGATACTGGCAGGATGCAGAACAGGACGGCTTTCCCTCCAAGCAGGACAGGGACTGAGGCATGTGGCTGCGTGCACCCTCCTCACAAGGGACACAACAGGTGCAGAGCAAAGGAAAAAGCAAGAGGAACAGAACAGGAGCATGCAGCACCAGGGGGAGAAAGGAATCGCA
This sequence comes from Scopus umbretta, assembly GCA_013400535.1. NCBI lineage: Eukaryota > Metazoa > Chordata > Aves > Pelecaniformes > Scopidae > Scopus > Scopus umbretta. Next base: position 7,426 of record VZTL01070374.1, read on the forward strand.
TCAGAAGCACTGGTGCCAAGCTTGGCTATCGGACTCCAGCAGGTGCGCCTTTGTTCAGATGCAATTCCACTTGTAGCTAGCACAACAGAGAGGAAAAATCGATAATCAGTCGATATCAGTTGATAATTGGTATTTTTGCCCACTGCTCCTGGTGTAAAGGATGTGCAGCAAAGGCCTCCTTCAGCTGCCTGCACTGGGGTGTCTCACTGCCACCCGAGTGGCAGCAATGCAGGGATAGAAAATAAGGCTCAAGGCATAGAGGAGACGTGCCCATGTCTGGAGAGGCAGCTGGAGGCCTGCTGGGATGTGCCAAGGTTTCTCAAATGACGCTAGACACCTATGCGTGGGCTAGTGAATCAAGCCCCCTGTCTACAGCGATAACGAACACAGCATGAAGTTGGACAGGAGAAAAACAGCAGCTTATTAAGGAACTGTCATTATAAATCTAGAAGAGGGATGTCCCACAGATCTTGCAACGCTACAGGCTTGGGGAAGAGGGGCTGGAAAGCTGCCCGGCAGAAAAGGACCTGGGGGTNTTCAAAAAACACGTGGATGTGACACTCCAAGACATGGTTTGGTAGACATGGTATTCTGGGTTGATGGTTGGACCAGATGATCTCAGAGGTCTTTTCCAACCTTAATGATTCTATGATCTTGTTTTGCATGCTTGTGGCAGGCAGTTGAATGTATCAGTGATGGGGATGGGAGGCCACCAGCTGAAGCATAGTCCTGGGGACAGCTGAGACCTGTGGGACTCACAGCACGGGCTCTGTCAGGACAGGAGGTGGAGATATATTCCCTCACCTCACAGGTGTTCACTGGGAGCTGCTGAGCCCAGCCGTGGGAGCTGCAAGAGGTACAGGAGAAAAAGCCATTCAGCACCATGAAGGCAGGGCAGGGAAGGAGTGAATGGCATTTCTTAGCTTGTGATTCACCTGCATACGTTCATCTGAGAGGTTTTTACTGCTGCTCTGTTTTCAGCTGGAACTTCAGCATGAGGACATGAAATTTTAGAGCAAAGGAGAAGCACTCAGTCTGTCTTCAAGAAACAAGTTCTTGGGTTTCAGTTTTAATAGAAGAGAGAGGTAAGCCTGTCAAGGGAGGAGAGCCTCTACCCCCCATCGTGATAGTAACTTCAAAGATCGTTTGCCCCAGGCACGTGCCCCAAATACCTCGGGGTGGAGAAACATCCAGTTTCCAGGCAGAGCAAGCAGGACAAAGGCACTGCAGAGCCACCGAGGTCTGCCTGTTGTGCCAGCTGGGATTTCCGCCGCTGCTCACGTGCAAGCCTTGCATTTTTCATGGACTGTAACACAGCCAAGCTCAGCTCTGGTTTGGTCTCTGGGACAGCAGAAGCGTCCCAAATACAGGCATGCTTCCGTCTCGTGCCATGCTAGCCTAGAGGTCAGCCGTCCTCCTGCCACCCACTTAGCCCCAGTGACCACCGAAGTGACAACCTCACCTACGCCTGAGATTCCACTTAAATCCCACTAGAGACAGAAACCACACCTAAGCTCCTGTCCAACATCCTGTGCCCTGGACACAGGTGGGCCTTGTCTCCCCACTGTAACTAATGCTCACCATGCATGAGAAGACAAGGCGACTCTGCTTGATGCTCAGAAGAAAATTAATCTGGAGAACAAGCTTGTTCCTGGTCACCTTTTCTGAACTTTTAAAACTCTTTGAGCCAAAAACATGACATCATCCTAATGTAACACGATGCTAAAATAAACAACACAGGAAAAAAAAAAATACATAAATGAATGAAAAGATAGCCCTGAGAAATAACTTACAGCAAATGAAATCCCAAACAACAGGATAGAGCAAGGTCTCTGTGGATGCACTGAGGCAGACAAACTGCAGAGTACAGTGTTCGCAAGGGGACAAACGTGAGGGAAATCACAGGAAAATGGCGAAACCAGAGAAAAGAAAGTACTGTCCAACACGCCCAGTGGCAGACCTGGAAGCATCCTGCGGCTGACCCCATTGTCTCACTGGAAGCAAAGAGGTACAAGGAAGAACATGGGAGGTGGTAGCACAGTAGGGTTTGAGACCAAAAATGAGATGACGAGAGAAGACCCAGCAGTGGCAGTGCAACAGAAATGGAGATGCAAGGACAAACCACCTTGTCTTTCATTTGGATGATTGTGCCCAGCTGAGCCCAGGGTGCTTCTCCCAGGTTCCATCCACATCCCCACCCTGTGAGAGCCTGGCTGGAGCCCTTCCGCCCTTAACAGATAGAACAAAGGGCAGGCAAGGCCCTGGACTGGGAACAAGCAGCCTGTAGGCTAGGAACATCTCTGGCAATAAAAGAGCCCTGACTCAAAATGCATTTGTGTTCGCATTTGTAAGGCAGTGCCTTGGGATTACTGCTGCTCTTTGTCTCAGGGAGGGAAAAGTGACATTTTAGACCCTGCGTGCTGACAAGTGCTGGCAAAGGAGTGTTTAGCTGAGATTGTGGTAGCTGTACATTAGAGAAATGTATTTTGCTTTCTCTGATAAGGCAATGGCAGTCCAGAGCGAAATCTGCCCTCTTTCACCTGTCCGTGTTGCCTCAGGTGCACTGTGTAATACCTTATTTTAATAGGTCTCAAATGAGCGGTGAAATCCATAACCACACAGTTTAATGGCTTCCGCACTGCTGCAAAAATGCTTGCATAAAAGTGTAGCTGCAAAGCCCTGTTTACTTCACCGGAGAGACACAGACGGCTCACTCAGCACCGCACTGTTTTGGCTTTCCATTTGTTTCATGACAGAAGTTAGCTCAAGAGTACCTGGGACTGAGTTTGAACCTGAACCAGCCTTAAATAAACAACATTTAGTGACGCTAATAGCTACATTTTAGCCGGATTCTTTCCATCTCTTCTTCCCTTTCCTCAGCTGCATTTTGCTCTTCGGTTTTGCAGCAATTATCCGGCACTTAAAATGGTGTCTTCTACAACCTGGATGATCTCCATGTCTCTTTACTTGCCACCCACAGCCCTTTAGCCCATAGCCGATACAGAATCAGTAAGAAGGAAACCACTGCCTACCTGGAAGGGGTTTTGCAGAAGGCACCCACGGGAGATGAAGAGGCGAGCTTTGCAAGACACTGGACCATGCTCACCAGGGAGCTGCAGGGGAGCGATCCAGCAGCCGAGGGTGACCCCGGCCCTCCTGCAGACCCCCAGCAGAGCCAGCAGCTGGGCACGGGTCCATCGACAGCCCCAGACCAGGTGCAGCGGTGGGGCAGGTCCAGGGTCCACCCAGGGGTTCTGGACAGGAGTGGGGGACACCTACAGCATGGGTCCGAGACCCACTTGGGAAGACCCATCCGCCACTTAATTGGGATGAGGCGCACAGACAGCATCCCTCCAGCAGGCACCAAAACCCCCGGCTGAGCTAAACTGGGGCTGCTGGGCCCGGGGCGGGCTGGGTGGAGGCCTTGGGGGAGGCTGGGCAGGCTCGTTAAGACCTATTAGTGCTCCCAAGGCCCTGACAATGCCAGCTGTTCATTTCTGCCTTGGCTTTGGCTTGTTTTTTCTTCATCCTTTATTGGAAAAACACCCCGCTGGTGCTCTGCGCGGCGGGTTGGTGAAGCACGGCTCCCCACTCGGGGATGGCGCAGACAGCTGCGGTGGCTCCCCCGCCATCGCTCCCTCTCCTGCCTTTAAACTCTCACGTTTCCTTCTATCAAAGGCACGGCCAGCTGTAAAAATAATACCCTGGCACGGATGAAACGATCACGGCACGACATGCAAATACCTAAGCAGAGCAAAGCGACGCTGTGTCCAGCTCAAGAGAAAGAGTGGTTGAAGCAAAATTAATTTTATTTAATTTTATTAAAGAACCAAGGGTGCTTCCCAGCTTTCAAGTGGCAATAGGAGGAGCCTGGCGTGTCCCTCCATCAGAGCCGGAGATGGGAAGAGCTCACTCTGACCAAAGGGAAGCGAGCATATGGAATACATTACCCATGTCTATCATGAAAGTAAGGAGCTTTAAAGAGTTCAGAAGGAAACTAGATACATTTCCAAACAAAGACAAGCTGAAAAATTGGGGGTGAGTGACAATGCACGGCGGGGAGGGGAGAGGGCTCACATAGCTTTCCCTCTGTCTGAGTAAGCCTGAAGTCTTTCGAATAGGGAAGTTGTCTAAAACTGGTTAAAGATGTGCACTGAAGAGTTGAAAGATGAAACTTTGAGGCATAAATCAAGAAGGTTTTGGGGGAGGAGGGGAAAGGGCCCAAATAACTGATTAAACTTTCTAGGTGCCCAGACGCTGGCTATACATGTCATTGGTACCACTGGGCTGACTTGACCTACTCTGTCCCAAACCTTGCTGTACTTGCGAGAAGACTACTGGCTAGGAAGGTTTTTGCTTTTAAAATCAAAAAAAAAAGCAGAAACTGTTGAAGTTTGCAAATTAAGCTTCTGCAGCACAGACCACCATTGAGCAGTCCCGGTCTCCTCGTGGCTCCCGAACCCGGCGCCCACTCCCCTGCCATCGTGTGCAGCGTGTTATTACACCCCTACCCACGCACAAATCAAAACCTGCTTTAAAACTACCGAGCTGCAGCGCACTCGCCTGCTGCTAGCAAGAGGTGGCACTCCCCTGCCCGAGGGGATCCGAGGTGCTCTGGGATGAGCTGGGGGTCAGGGCAGATCGCCAGCTGAAGGCAGGGTTGCTGAACACCTCCTGCTTCTGTGGTCTTTACCAGAAACGATGGGGCCGTCGGTGCAAATGAAAACAGAGGTCACCCAGGTGCCTGAAAAAAACCTTCAGAAGCTGAACATCAGCATCCTCTTTCTTCAAAATCCCGTGCCAGGTTCTTGGCAGCGGTCCCCTTGCCCTCAGCCAGTAGGCAGAGTGCTGATCGGGAGATAACTGCCCTGCTCCTCCGAACCTGCCGGGTCTGCGCAAGGCAGTGGAGAAGCACGGCAGTCCCTCTGGTTGTCCCACACAGGAACCAGTAGCATTAGGAACCTACTGGCAACAGATGGCCATAAAAGCATGACAGTATTCTCTTCCACGGTCAAGAATAAAATTTAGGAAAGCGCTGTCGTAAGTCTCTAGCAACTTGGCTAGACAGCTCTGGCTTGGACAAAGCAACAGCTATGTCACGTCCCAGGGTAGCTGCTCTCTCCAGCAGTGCTGGAGGCATGACAGCCTTTGGGCATCACGCTTTAGTTGTAGAGTAGCCAAGCACATTTGTTTTCCTCTCTAACTCCAAATTAACATCCCATTCTTTGCCTCCTCCACCTGAGAACTTGCTAGAAATAAGATCTCCTTCCTTAGAAAGGAAGAAAAATGCGGTGGTTTCAAACTGCAATGCTAAGTCCCAGCTTCCATTGAGCTGCCTTTATAGTGGGAAGTACTGGCAGAGGCGCACACTGGAATAGTTACCCCCTTGCACAGGCTGTTTTATTTTGCATTAGCAAGTTTTCAATATTATCGTTTGGGAGTTTGCATACCATGGATTAAAGCATTTCAAACGGCCCTCCATCGTGTGCATTATTCTAGCATGCATGTAAGATATTTTAAAGGCTAGTCAGGGCAAAAGCATGATGGAAAAAAAAAAAAAGGCAAATGCATAAATTAAAAATGGAAAATGAATCAAAGGAAGACAACACTGTAAAGGGCGTGTTAGCTAACTGATCACTCTGTGTAGCTGTAAGAATTATGAATGCCGTAAGATTTTAAATGTATTACTAGAGTCTGTTCAAAGTCCACATAAATTAGCCTTATGTAGGTTGCTGGGAACGCCCATCTCTTCTATTACCTGTCTGATAGGGTCAGCTGCGCTGTGGTGAAATGCAGAATTCAGCTGGTTTTGTTCCAGATAGATGCAATCACTTTGTGCAGTCCTTTGCTATGAAATGGATCTGAGCTGCGGTAAGAATCGTAGAATGGTAGAATGCTTTGGGTTGGAAAGGACCTGTAGAGGTCATCTCCAACCCCCCTGTGGTGACCAGGGACATTTTCAACTAGATCAGGTTGCTCAGAGCTCCATCCAACCTGAACTTGAATTCTTCCAGGGATGGAGCCTCCACTACCACTCTGGGCAACCCACACCAGTGTTTCACCACCCTCATTGTAAAAAATGTCTTCCTGATATCCCGTCTATATCTACCCTCCTTTAATTTAAAACCATTACTCCTCGTCCTGTCACAACAGGCCCTGCTAAAAAGATTGTCCCCATCTTTCCTGTAGGCCCCCTTTAAGTACTGACAGGCCGCAATGAGGTCTCCCCGCAGCCTTCTCTTCTCCGGGCTGAACAACCCCAACTCTCTCAGCCTCTCCTCGTAGCAGAGGTGCTCCAGCCCTCGGATCATTTTTGTGGCCCTCTTCTGGACCCGCTCCAACAGTTCTGTGTCCTTCTTATGCTGAGGGCTCCAGAGCTGGATGCAGTACTCCAGGTGAGGTCTCACCAAAGCAGAGCAGAGGGGCAGAATCACCTCCCTCGACCTGCTGGCCACGCTTCTTTTGATGCAGCCCAGGATGCGGTTGGCCTTCTGGGCTGCAAGCGCACATTGCTGGCTCATGTCCGGCTTGTCATCCATCCAAGAAATCGAGTGATGTGTGAAAATTGTCTTACCTCAAGCACACCCCAATGCCAGCTGGTATTTTTTTGGCATTGCTGTTGCTTTCCCTTCCCCTCCTTACACTTTATTGGTCTTTTCATTTGAGGTTTTTATTTTGTATGTTGACAGAGGCCGGGATTTCTTGAATTATATGCTCAGTTTGAAATACCTAGAAGTCCTTGTCAATATGGACCTCAGAGCTGATCTGGTCTTTAAGGAGCAATTAAAGTAAGTCCCATGATGTTTTCATCCAGAAGTCTTGCCGCTGCTAAGCCATCCAGTCTTTTGCTGGCACATGCACATATCCTGTAAAAAAAACTTTAAAAAAAGGAAAAGAGCAATTTGATAGCAACACAATTAATTTTATACATTATATTGACTACTCTACCTAGACATGCCATCGGTTTCCAAACTTAATTTCAGCCAAAACAAGAAAAAAATCTGAAGCTGTTGAAAACACCATGGTTTAACTTTCAAACTACAAATGGTGTAAAACAGGACTATTATAAAGTAAGTATAATATTTTATTATGTACCTGATATGTTATCATGTACACTACTAATTTTCCTAAGGTGTCCCTAACCAGTACTTTAAAACCAAAATTAAATGGCAAATAAGTTTTTGAAGCAGCAATCCCCATCTTTCACCAGTCACGCCAATCAGCATCGTAGGAGTTAGTAGTTACCTCTGTATCAGTCATTAAAGTCCTCTGTCTCCAGAATAAAACATACTTTAGAAATCAATAAAAATGGCCATTTTAGGTCAAAGAGGGGAGGTCTAAAATGAATGCCCTAATGGTTAAGACGCAGCTATTCTATCCTTTCACCAAGTTCAACAATTTTTTTTCAGCCTGTGCTTTTGTAGGTTGTTTTATTGACCCATTCAGACGACAGTGACCCTTTACGCCAGTCAGGGAGCGTGTATCAATATTAAAAATAATGGGTTTATTATGTTCTATCTCTTGGGAAAGATGTTCCTGAGCATGAGACATTCCAGATAAAGATCTGATCTGATGTTAAATACTATATTGTGGACCTTCAGACTAAGTAGAGAAAGACAAATAAGAGAAATTATCCTGAAAGACAAGTGGACTCCCTCATGAATTATTCTAATTTGCAAAAAAAGCTATCTGGACTTCAGAAAGCATTCCTCACTGTATGAATACGAATAGCTGGAACCATTTCTAACACTCAGTGGTTCTTAAGACACAACTTTCATATTTGGCTGCAATTCTCAGAGTCTTCGCTATGAGACCTCAGCCATTTTAGCTCTAAGTAGTTAATACTTCAGATATGCATTTAGCATGCTTATTTTTTTGAGAGACAACAATTAGTACGATCTTCATGTGAGAATATATATGAAGATGAGAAAACCCTACAGAAACTAACATACCAAAATCACGGGTCAAAGAAATCCCCCGAGTAAGCTTACCTCAGATGGCACGAAGATGCTAAAACCAAATTAAACTGAAGCATCTCACGTGGTGCCTCAGAAGTTCCCGTATATTCCACTGGTAGAGTTGTGCTGCCACCTATTGTGAAGATGAACTTAAGAGACACATTTCATTTTGCTCGGCGACACATTCGCAAGAATTACCACTTGCCTTTCTCTCTCTTTTTTTTTTTTTTTATTAATAGTACTTTCTTCCTAAATATCTGCTACCGATCATTGCTGGAGACAGGATGCAGGCATAGGTGGACTTTCGGCCCGTCCAAATCATGTCCAAATCTACTCCAAAGTACAGAACTCGACTCTCTGCAGCTGTCAGCTCAAAGGCTGGATCAAAACTAGAACCCCGTTTCTCTACCCTGATTAGCAGCCGAGGCACACAACAGCCACGGGCAGAGAGGCGGCGCGCTCTCCCTGCAATAACGCTTTGAGACGTGCCTTTCCTTCCTCCCTTGTCAGAGGAGCAGGGCTGGATGTTAATACCCGGATCCTGTCCACCTAACTGAGACAGCACTTGAGCTCTTAGGGTAAACTCAGGAGCACGCCTTTAGGGCACCTCGTCGTCTTCCTCCTCGCAAGCACAAGTGCCGTCCGCATAGCCTAGATATATATTGCTCCTAATTCTAGCAGCCGTAATTACCAGCCCTGAGCAGGAAGCACTATTGCCCAAAGCTGCTTTTCTGCGTGCGCAGAATTTGGGCAACCTTACTTCAGGGGAGCAGCTGCAGGAAGCCCAGGTGAGCACACCTCGAGAGGCAGCCGTGAGCAAAACTGAAACAAATTACCACGGTACCTTTCATCTCTCTACAACTAGAGGACCTTGGCACCGGTCGAGTTTCGCAGTTCTCTGTGTACGTTCCTGCACCTTTTACTTCCCATCTAGCGTGGCACAACGCGTATGCTCTCTGTTCCCTCACCTCTTCAGGAGTATCAGCCGAGTCAAGAGCTAGGCATTAGGCCACCACTGCCATCCTGAGGTCGCTTAGCTGGGAAAACGAGGCCATCTGTTCACTCATAAGCAAGCAGCGTGCATCATCGCATTCCCTTATGCTCTCATTTTTCCAATCCTGTCCATACCCGACTCGTCGTTCATTTTGTCTGCCAGCTTAAAGAACCAAACGGTTTGTACAAACAACAGGTTTCCATCTGCAGCAGCACTGCAGCAGGCAGTACAAACCAGGAGCAGTGCAGCACTCAGGAGTCACTCCTGGACAACCTGGATCACTGCTCAGGCCAACCAGCTCGTGGGATGTTCTCATTTATCTTTAGGGCTTTCAACTGTTTCCAAGCCACTCAGAAGGAAAGAGAATTTCTCTCTTGAACCGCACTTGCAGTTGAACCTGGTTGCCCAGGTAGTGGTGGTGTAGCCAAAGAGGACAGCTAGGTATGAGGGCTGCTAGGTCTCCAGCAAAACAAGCATCAGAAGAATGGGGCATGTTACACCGTTTGCTGTGCCAGAGGGTATGCATTTTTACATTTTTTTCATCGACAGATGCAACCAGGATCTATTAAAGTCAGGGCTGCTTGCAGCACACGCGGATGATGTCAGCCAGGCAAATGAGAGTACCAGCAACTCGGATGGCATGGCAAGAGGCAGATTTCATTCTCACAGCAATACAATAATCAGAAATTCCTCAGGCAGGTATATGCACTCCTCCGTGTCCAGGGAGGGGACACAAGTCACTTGCAGAAATGGAAGCTGTATGATGATGTTTGCGTGACACCTGGGTTTCATTATCACCGCCCCCCCCCCCCCCCTGCTCGCCCCTGCGGCCT
>VZTL01070376.1:0-21983 GCA_013400535.1 Scopus umbretta
AAGCATTCCCTGCTCAGGGCTAATAGTTAAGGCTTGTATCTAAAATTATATTGCCTTGTATCAGCTTCTAACCACTGGTTCTTATTAACTTTTTTCTCCTAGATTAAGGAGAACTGTAGCATCAGAAATATTCATCCCCATTGGTACTTCTGGGTTTTGATTAAATCTGCTGCTAACATCTTTTCTTTAAACAAATTAAATTCAGCTTTCTAAATCCTCCACTTCAAAAAAAAAAAAAAATAAAAAAAAAATCTCAGACCTTTAATCATCTTTGCAGCCTCTTTCTGAGTTTTCCAGTCTAGCATCATTTTTATTGCAGGCTGGCCGTCAGTGCCGCACACTGGATCCAAAACCTCTCAGGTAACAGTTCCACTCGTGGGGAACGAAAAGAACCGGGTATCCATTTGTTACAGGCAATTTACATTTAAATAAGTCACAAGACACCAAAGTTAGTCAAATACAGATATGGTTCAACAAGGTGTATCACAATCTCAGTTGCACAGAGCGGAAGGAGTAAGTATTATGGAAAGACATGATTGTTGCCAGAGCTGTGTGTACCTGGAGTCTAAGCAGGGCATAGGGAAGGAAAATGAAACAAAGTAACCAGAGAGAAATCCTTCTTCTTCAAGCCACACAACATCAATGGTTAGAAGAATAATGAGTTTTGACCAGACCGCGTTGTCTATCTCATAGATTAAAACAGAGAAAATCTCCAGGCTTTTTGAAGAGTAATAAAGATATAAGCAGACCAGCCAACAGCAGGAAGAACCTATAAGTTTATCCAGCTTCCAAGTGCTCTAGTGGCCCAAGCAGAACTGTATATAACAGCAGCAAAGTTCTCCTGGTTTGTCCACAGCTCTGCTAGCGATGTTGCACTTTGGTCCAATAGCACAAAGCATCTCCATTAGCAAGGCAAGCTATAACAGTAATAGCCCTTTTTAGTGTATGGATGCTATATATTCATAATCCTGACTTTGACAGATCTCAACTGATGGACATTCAGAGGGTTGGCTTAGCTGTAGGTGGAAGCAATGTAATATTTAAATTACAACATGTTCCAGTATTTACCTTGCAATTGCATAAATGAGAACTGCTTACTTCTTGCCTTTTCTCAGTATCTCTGTATCAACTCTTTTCCATTCAATCAGCTCTAGCAAACCCAGCCTCTCATCAGCCACACAGTCAAGGTAGGATGGTCATGAACCCAAAACGCCTGCTGTCTTGGAATAATCTCTGGCACGCTGTCACAATAATTGTTCAGTTCCTTTAAATAATAATAAGGATCAAATAATAGTGTTACATATAAAATAGTATGGGAAACAGTATATCACAACTTTTGTAGACAGAAGGGTAGGAGATTAGCATACGAGTAACACATAATGCAGTACATGCCAACTAGGTAGACTAAGAGGAGTTTCTAGGATCAGACAACATCAGATGCATGAGAAAGAGCTGAGTCAAGACTTTAGATGGGCAAAAAGCTAGAAGAAACCACTTAATTTCCAAACAGACATAAACATAGTCTTTGCCTTATTTAGATTGCAAGAAAACAGTGTAATCATATCCAATTACATTTTTATAGATTCAAATGTTTCATAATATTGATTGAAGTAATAAAAGATGGTTCTGTCACCCCAAATACATTTTTCTGTCCTTGAAGAATGGGACTGTAAATCATCCAATCTGAGATATTCAAATACTTCTTGAAACTCAGTTGTTGAACTTAGGTAAATTAGGTAACATTTCTGCACTAAAACAAATAATTTCCCCCTCAGGAATTTTTCTTTTCATTTTGTATTCACTTTCATTTATACACATTTCTTACAGGTCACAGCAGCACATGCATTTGCTATGTCATAGCTGCATGGCATGATTTTTGTTTACTTATATTTCATTATTATTTTGATAAGTAAAATTATTTTCAACTTATTTTCACAGAAATCCAATCTCTATGTGGATTTTTTTCAACTTGTGTGTTTTCCAAAGTAATATCAGAAGGTCAACATATCTAAATAAAATTATACAGAAAAAAGAGATTTGTGCCCTCTTTGTGGATTAATTTCCTTTACTGGTAACAAACAGAACACTTCTAGTACAGCTGCATCCATACCATGAATGCTTTGCTGTTATTCTGTTACCAGTAAAGTGCTTCTACTGTCTGCATGTCCCTAGTGTCAAAAGCATACATTTTACTGCCCTGCTTTAATTCCTCATATATTCTGACTTTATTTAGAAAAAAAAAAACAAACAAACATAAAAATAGAAATATTGTTCTTTGTTTCTTGCTGAGCAAAATACAGAACAGGACATCCCCCTGAGGAAAGAGAAAAATAACTAAAGAATTCATTTTAAGGATGGAACAATCAAGGGAACATTGCTGAGAAGGTATAAAGCACTCTGTTTCAGAGATTACTAAAATTCAGCATAAGAATGTAGAACAAAAAAAATGAAACCAGAACAAAAGAAGACGGTTGAAAGAAAAAGCCTAGCTTATCAAAGCGCAGCACAAGAATAGCATAGTCTTGTGGTCTGAGAAACAGTAATGATCAGGGAACTCCTACGATCTCATGCTGTCTCCAAGTGCAACATCCTTCACTTCTCTGTTCCCCAAGAGGAGATGATAACTAACTAGGTCCAAAGCATGAAAATCTCCTCCATGGTCTTCTTTGTAGTGCTCAGGTGTGCAGATGATAAACTCACCAAGGAACTGATCACTCTAATTGACAGGAAGACATCTGCAAGCTGGATACAAACAATTGCTTTGTAGGAACAGAGAAATTCCTCATCCAGACAGTGCTTGTGACAAAGTTTACAAGTTCTGCTTCACAAGTTCTTCTCTGGCCTGTCATATCTGAGTAAAAGGTTTTTTATGTTCTGAAATGACAGAACACTGATCACACATTATCCCTTTCTAAATCATTGAAAACCATGTCACACAGCCTCATGTGCTTACATGTCACATCATCTCATGTGCTTACATGTAGACTCCATGTGGTTCAGGAATGTGATCCCAACATCACAACACTGTGATTAAGTAGATGTGAACGTGCCTCAGCAATCACCTCCACTGACAGGTGACTTCAGGCTCTCCTAGTAATTAAATTCTTCCACTGAGGACACTACAGTTATGTATCCCTTGGAGTAACACACGAATGCCAGAGATCTCCTTGAGAATAAAGTCAACCAGATGCAGAGGATGAAGGTAGATTTTCAGAGTCATTAAGCTCTTTTTTCAGTACTCTGATGGGGCAGAAGTCCTTAAAATCAATGCAAATATAAAATATTAAGTCCTCTTTATAGACCCAAGGAAATGTAAAGGGGTTGTATTGTAAAAAGAATCAGGTTTGAGGGCTAAATGAAGGTATGCAAATTAAATTGCACAATACCAAATAGGGTAGAGATGAATTTGAGTAGATCAGGTACCTCACCAGCAAAAAGGGACATGTCAAACATCTCCTGACATCTTTGTTGCTCCTCTTAAAAACTAGAACAACCAAAAGTCACCTTGGAAGAGCAGTTTTCCTGGTCCCTTGATTTTTTTCCCCAAGTCCAAGCTCCTTCTCTGCTTTGTATTTCCTGTCTTCTACCACAATAAAATGTGCTACTATTATGAAACAGTTGGTGTTTCTGTTTGCTTTTCTTGAGCAGGGGTGGATGAAACAGAAGAGGTAGGGCTGGGGAGAGAGCAGGGACCAGGGCCGATTTTGCGGGTTCCATTTTTTGGTGTAGGAAAGGCTGAACACCCACAAAGCTCTGTTTTGCTATACAGGCTGGCCAAGTCTGATTTCTACTGCTTCCTCCTCCGCATGCTTGCCTTTTTCAAAGGCTCTTTTTTCTCTTTTATGTATAAGACACCAAGTCCATATTGCATAAGGTAGGAATAGGCTCTTCCACATCCCCAGGTTTTGAGTTTTTTTCTTATGAATTTTGTTTTTCATTTCAACAGTGTTTAATGGTCTTTAGCTCTTTGAAAAGAATGGAAGGCTTCTGTCACTCTGAAACACAAAAAAGTAAAGAAGAAAAAAATTTTCTCGTGTAAATGGGAAAATATACCAAAGCTTCCAAAGAGCAGAGAGCAAGATTTCTTTGTGTCTACCTGAGAAAAACTAAACTGAAGGCAGATTTATCTATTCAGTAATAAGCATGCTCTGTATCTAATCCTGTCTAGGCCCAAATTCTTGTTTTTATCTCTGCAAATCTAATAAAACTCTGAAGAAGCGAATGGCATTGCTCCTGGGTTACTTCAGCAAGAATGAGACAGAACAGGTGAATTAGGTGAACAGGTGAACTAAATGGTTTTATTTCTACAGCTAGAAATACATTTGGAAGAGGTGAATAGTGAACAAATATCTTCCTAATTATGCCCTGAGGAAGCTAAAGGCAGATATATACATACAGCCAACACTGTATCACCAGCTGTGATGTTCTTTGGGTCATGTTCTACTAACATTTACAATATATGAACTTCATGCCCATCATCCGGTAAACATTTATTCATCCTCGACAGATAGAATCAGACTATAACATCTGCTGATATTAATACAGACATATGTACCAGCCATACAACAGCTGTAGAAATAAGCCATTTTCCTNGATCCTCTCCCCATCCCATCGGGGGTGGGGGGGGGGGGTGTGTATGTGTAAGCAAGCAGCTGCGTGGTGCTTAGTTGCCGACGGGTTAAACGACAACACTGTTTCTTCACATAAAAAAGCAAGCCCTGTTTCAATGAATGTTTCAGCTCAGGAAAAGTGCTGAGATGGACTTCTCATGGTTAAACAAGCCAAAAATTTCCCTGCCTCCTTCTAGAGAGATATAGAGATATTCTCAATTACGCTTCATAGGAAACAAAAGAAAATTAATTCCAGTTTCATGAAAACGCTGAAAAATTAGAGATTAAAAAGGTGTTATCCATGTTTAGCTGATTTTCAAAATAACCAATGAAATCATTCAAGATAAAGGGAGCATATACATTCGTTTCATTGGGGATTTATATCACCATTATGGGTTCAGTAGTTGTTATGTACCCCAACAGAACAGAAGCACCTCTGACTTGCGTTGCAACATAGATTAATGTTAAAGCAAGCTATCACTGCAAGTAGCCCATGCTATAGGAAGAACAAAGAAATAGACTGATGGTATGAGCAGAGATGTGCTGTCTTCGAAGAGAAGCTCCAAATGAAATCTGAAGTCTGAGCTCATTTGAAATTTGGGAAACTGGGATCAGGATCTGAGTGTGTCCTTGTGCCAGTTTCTGCCACATTGTGCTGTTTCCCATACTGGGAACAGTTACAAAACTTTTGAAATAATAAACGATCATCATCAAAGTATACAGTACTGCAAGAGCAGTCTGGCATAAGAAAAACAAACAGATCTTTGACTTCTGGTCACAAGCATATTTTCTGCTACTTTTATAGTGTCCGTCACTTTTTCTTCATTACTGGTACACTGTCCGAATGTTTAAAATAAATCTGCTATCCTTTTTGTCCTTTTATTTTCTTTTGGCTAAGGTTGTCACCTTTCCATTTGCACTTTCTGCACACAGCATAACTCATTAGAGCTGTGCTGTTTGCTTTTTCATGAGCACTGACATTACAGTCAACTTCAAGCTGGCGATAGAATTTGCTTGAAAGCGAACTCTGCTTTTTGGCACAGGGAATACAACAGCATCCTGATCAAATCTTGCCCCCCCCAAATTCATGATCTATGTTCGGAAACATTGGTAGTTGAAAGACCCTTTCAGGAAATGCAACATGACCATCAGAGTTGGGAATTTATGGACCTTTACTATCATATTTCATTAGTGCTAGAAGTTACAATATCATAACCTCTCATTAGTGGGACCAAACTCTGTTCAACAAAGGTTATCAATATTTGCATATGAAGCTGCCAGGTATTGTCATGTGTTTTTTTTCTTTTATTTCCCCCATAAGAAATGATAGATTCAAATCAGAATCAGGATGCAAATTTTTTTTTTTTTTTTAATCTTATAACCCTTCTTTTGCCTGAATGAGTTTCACTATACTATTGCTTTTACCTGTTAATTTTCTCAGTCATGTGTAAGACAGAAGAAACAGCAGTTTTGCCCAGAGGTTCTCACAGTCAAATCAGTTCAGTAATGTCTGTATGCAAAGAAGAATATTGTAATGTCAAGCATAAACTGTGGTTAATTATTTAAGCTGTCAGTAACTTTTAAGAAACAAAATAGTATATTTAGCAGAGAAGGCAAAACTACTGCAAGACATTCCCTACTAGAATGAGTCTGCTTTATAGTAGATTAAACTGTAGCCTCAAACTACTTGATAATTCAGCTTTAATGTTTCTAGTTTGTCAAATTTTAATATTAAATGAGTGTGAAATTTCAGCCAGAGGTAAAACAAAGTTTCGTGACTAGAAAGTTGCTATTAGTTAAGGAAAAAAAAAAAAAAAATTAAACTAAAATAGGTTCTAGATGTATTGGGTGTTTGTATTTGGAAAGAAAAAGAAAAAACAAACAAACAAACAAACATGTGTGAGTAGTGATAATCAAGGAATTCATAGGTCAATTATTTTGCCCTGTCAAACATAATGGTCATGAGCAGAGAAACACACAATGGTCAGCTGAGTACGTGGTATGCACAAGATTTCTAACAAGAGCTCTGTGGTGTAGAATGAAATTCTGTCTTCATTGAATCCACAGTAAAAGTCCCATCTGCAACATTCACATCACACTGCAATAGTATCTCTCCTCCTCGGAACAGCTGATGACTTTGCCCTCCCACCAGTCCAGTGTGAGTGTTTTACAATAGGAATTTAATATCTCTGAGCAGATAACTTTACATTTTTCTGGTCAAGGTCTTCCAAGATAGACTTGTATGTCAGTGAGATGCTGGCACTTTAAAGTCATCTGCAGGTTTCAGCCAAAGGCATAATGCCAAAATATACACCTGAACAGCTACTGTCATTTAAAAAGCTCCAGGAAGGTTGAATCATTTCAAAATCCAGCCAGAAAATGGAAGGTGGAAACAGGCTAGGTATTTTCTCTATTAAGCAATGAACCAGTGTTCAGAGCACTTATACCAGACATTCTCTACCTGAGAGGGCTTGAATTAATGCCTCATCCTTCCAAGATAGCACCGTGAACTTTATAGGGAACTTTGAGTTCAGGACCTCTTAAACCTTTAATTAAATTAAAAATCCTTTAATATCTGATCTAGTTTATATGTAAACTATTTAAATATTCCCTAGAACAAGGAGAGGAACCCCAGGAACTCCTTTTCTAGCAATGTGTCCTGACCTTGTTCTGTTGCTGCCCTATGCAGACTGCACTTTATGCCTAGTCACCAGGGAGAGGGAACTCACAGAGGTCTACAGGGATTTTGTAGTGTTGATGCTTCCTGAATATTAGCATTAAATATTTCCAAGCATCTCTGTGACCCTACACCACTAGCACATTAAGGTAGATGGGTATATATGGCATCTGGATACAGATGATGTATTTAGAAATGGTGTGGAGTGACAAATCTGAGATCACAAAGGAAATCTTTGCCCACTAAGGAATTAAATTTGTGATTTGTCAGCCCAAAGTTGAAACTCAAATACTGCACAGTCACTTCATTCCTAATACTGACAAACATTAAAATGACTGAACAGAGCAAGCTGCTTTATGTGTCTGTTATATTCCTCTGTTGGGCCCTCTGGAAGTTTTAACAGGCCAGGTCCTGATGCTTGGTTTTATAGGGGTATGAAAATCAAACTCTCACTGTCTAGTTAATGCTCTCTATGTACTTATGGACAGGAACAAGGTATCCACCCTTATTTGAATATATTTATTATTAACCTTTGAATCTATTGATCACAAATATGTGCTAAGTGGCCTTCAAACTCTTTGGGATTGAAAAATTTTTATGTTTTCAGGTATGGCACAACACAAGACAGCTATCACAAAAACGCTTTTGTTCATGAGTTTCCACTTTGCTCGGTACCTAGATGAAACCACAGAGGAGACCGAGAAACAACTGGGCCTTGATTGCCCTCCATATGCTGCAGATAGAGCTCACCATGACACCCAAGGCCACATTTTGGCTGCTCTTTATTCCTAGTGCCTGGCAGGCACCAGGCTGTGGATGGAAGTGAACACAGCATGAGTCATCTTGGAGGAGAGGGAAGTGCTGTGTTGTGAGTGGGAGGAAGCATTTGGATGAGCTGGCAGAAGATGTGGCTGCCACAGGACGCAATGATCAGTCATTACTCCTGAACTCAACAGCACCAGTGGCTGGAAATAATTTTTGACTTCCCTTGCCTGGTGACTGTACCCTCCCTGGTAAATGTGGATGTCTTGATGGCCGCCTTTGAGCTAGTTAACTCCTGACTGCTACTTTGGATTGTGAACAGGTTAGGGCCACCTCTGATGTGGCAGGTGTTAGGGGATCCACCTAAGTCCTGTGACCAGGCAAGGACTCTTCGAATGGCTAAGCAGATGTCTGTTAAGATCCACTGCATGGACGTCAGGTCTTTTCTTTAGCGCTGTTTGAGGGTGGGATGTACCTGGGGTATTTGTGAGGACAGGGAAAGGACTGACAGTCTCTGATGATGTCTATCAGAAAAGTTTTCCCTGCAGGTGCAGAAGCAGATCAGCACAGTGCGTTAACCACATTTCCTGCTGTATTAAGTGATAGCTTGCAACACAGCATGATAGGGACAAGAATCCCTTTAAATGATCCCAGCTGCAAGTCTGTCCCAGTAATTATATGCCCATCACACATATCTTATGAAACGGAGAAATGCATCTTCAGCATTTACATGGCAATTCTGACACTGAAGAGAGGTAAGTGAACCTGCCATTGAGGCACCTTGGCTCAATGGCTAAGGCATAAGGTGAGGGCTCAGGCCTGAACCTATTTCCCTGCTGTGCCACTTGTTTCCTTCTTTTGGCTGCACGTTCCCACCCCGAGGAGTCTGCAACATCTCCTTCAGAAGTGGTGAAAGCAGGAGCCATGGAAGCACCAGAAACAAGCGCTTCCCTCAGCTCAGGCTCTTTACTTTAGAAAAGCTGCTTTCATCCCTTGTGGCAGCTTGTCAGAATTGGAATCAAGTGACCTTAAATGTGTTTATCTTTTTATTATACAATTAGCCACATTGCAGGGTCCTGTGATTTCTTTTTGTGACTTAATCCTTGTTACTGATTTGCAGAGCTATCCTAGAAATAGACTCAATAGAAACTTGGGAATAGTAATAATTACAAACCTCCTGAACTTTCCAGTCTCACAAATTAATGTATGTTTTAATTAGCTATTGGTACTTAATTCACTCCTAGAGGCAGTTCATTTAAACCACTGCAAAATAATTTTAAAGTTATTTCCATTTTTGCATCAGAATATGAAATTAATGCTTAAAATATCTGGAAAGTTCATGCTTTTTGCTCACATTTTCACAATGAGCTTCAGAGGGAAAAGGAAGAGAAAGACAGTTTTCATTTTACCTATTTTTTCACTGCAGCACTGAATAAATTCAGTGCTTAACAGCCCCACCTCCTGGTGAAAAAGCAATGATAAAACAAAAATTTGTTTTTTGCTGGGGATATACATTCCCTGGCAATTTTTTCTAGCTCTAGCTTACATAATGGAAACACCTTTTTAGCTTTGCATGACAGCTCTAGAACATGTTTAGAGCTTCTTTTTTTTATTTTTACCCTGTATTCCCTCATTTTTTTCTCACTTCACAGGGATAATATATTTTAATCATTGTTCCTCTCTTTAATGTCTCATTTAAAATAGGTGAGAAATCCATTCTCTGTCCTTTTATGCCTCCCTACAGACAAACCCAAAGCTAGAAATCAGGAAAAACTCAGCAGGATCTGAGAACTTCTGAAGCTGTTCTTGTGTACAGTGTCTCCAGGAGTTAAAGCATTAGACAGTGAGGAATTCCAAGATGGTGTAAATCTTGGAGAAAAAAACATTAGGTGTTAGAAAACCATTATCCAGTAGCATGGATCAGGCTGCACCTGCCCTTAGGAAGGACATTTCCTGTGTGACTCTCTTTCCTGTGCAGAAATCTAGGTTTTCGTTTCATTTTGTTTCACAGTAGCCTCCTAATAGCAACTTCTGATACCTTTTATCCACTTCCACAGATTCCTTTCCTCTGGAAGTGGACTTATAAAATTGATATAAACCCACAATGATTAATAATGAGAAGAGGACTGCCAGCATTTGGGGAGCTGAAAACAGCCTACATTCAGTCCTTGGAAGCATCATGAG
This sequence comes from Scopus umbretta, assembly GCA_013400535.1. NCBI lineage: Eukaryota > Metazoa > Chordata > Aves > Pelecaniformes > Scopidae > Scopus > Scopus umbretta. The sequence goes on from VZTL01070376.1 coordinate 10,234, forward strand.
GACAACGAAAAGGTCAGTGACTTCATTGCTAAACAGAGCATGCAAGGAAGGAGCATGGCATGCACATGAAAAGGGGCTGGATACTTTACAATGAGAGACACCTTCAGTATAAATCATGGGCAAGCTTGCTTAAGATCTGCCACTTTTACTTTTCTGATTCAGTCTCTGCTTCAACCTCTGTGCCATCTTTAGGCTTGCCAGCACGTCTCTCCCCCAGCTACCTGTCAGCCCACATCTTCCACAACCTCAGGATTCCCATCATCACAGCTGGCCCTGCAGCATCTTGCAGAGGGGAGACTGTGTTTTGCAGAGAGCTGCCTTTTGACTAAGACTTCTGAAGAGCAGGAGACATGAAGAAACTTCAGCCTACCTCATACAGCCTGCTGGGCGTTTGGGGTCTGGTTGGGATGGGCAGTGGCAACAAGGTAATTTTTTTTCTAGAATTAAGTGCAAATTGGACTATATTAAGGAATGCATTTAAAGCACCAAAGAGATGAGGAGTTATGTGCTTTTACAGGTATTAGCTAGTGCATTTCTAATGGAATCTGTCCAGCAAACATGTGTTTTAGTTTCCTCACTTGTCTATAGGGTTAAAACGGCTTAGCTAATACTTTCCAACAATATGGCTTTAAACACTAATCAAGATCAAGACTGAAGCTATTGACCCCTGGTGCAACACAACACATTGACATGCAAGGGAAATGTTCTCCGCCCATATCTGAAAGGGGTAAACCTGCCCTGGGCCCAGCATTTAGCCCCATGTAATCATTATTCTTTTGCAAGCTTAACAAAGTGCTGTGTTAAATTTCCAGAACTATTGACTGCTATAGTGATTATACAAAATATATAGTGTTTATACAAAATCAGTTGTGGAGTTTTGTTTTAGGGAAAGGTGTAAGAGAGGAAAAAGGAGTACATGCCAGGATTAAAGAGAAAATGCACATGAGGGAGAGGCATAGGAATGTCATGGGGTCACAACTTCAAAGATCGAAGCCCCATCTAGCCAAGTCTTTTCTGTTGTTCAGATATCCCATCACATGCTTGAGGCTGCCTCGAAGACTCTCCTAGCTTTGTTCACCTCCTTTTCATTGTATAGACAGCTCTCTATGGTTTGCAGTTTATTCTAGTTTAAAAAATAAATTAAGTCACTGGGGAGGAAGAGGGAAGGGGAGACAGAACATCTGTGCACATGCCTTAAGGTTGAATTGAACCTTTTATCTTCTTTAAAAGGTTGCCTACAGAAGGGAATAAATAGGAATGGTATTGGGATGGAGGCTTCAGTTCTGCCAGCTTCCAAACACATAAGTGTACAAAACATTTTGGTGCTTAAATAGCTTGCCAAAATGGGCTAAATCGATTCACCTCTCACAGAAGCCAACCTTGAGAATAACCCACCTCATCTACTTTACCTACAAGATTTACAACCAGTGCAAGAACTAAAATTAGGTCCATGGATCCAATTCAGCCCATACTGGTAGAGAATAAAAGCCATTTAGGACTGAAATAACTGGTAATGTTGACTCACCTCCCAGTGTTCAGGTTGAATGTTGATCTACTGTAATTTTTCACTGAGAAAATACAAGTAATACATTAATAATTATTAATAATTAATATATAAATAGATATAGATAGATATATTAACATATAGATAAATGTTAATAAACTAATAATAAAGCTGGTGGGCAAGAATTGAAAGCAAATACAAAGCTGATTCATTCAAAGTGGCGAAAGTATTAGGAAGGATTAGGTGACCAGTGCTGCCAGCAATGTTTTCTATGACTGTGAGGAAGCCATGTCACTTTGGGATGTCTTTATTTCCTCTTTTGATTCTTCATTTACTTTTGCATGGAGCATACTGCTGCTGGCAGAGTGCCTGGTATGATGGCAGTCTTATCCCTGCAATGTCCCCTGACTGCAGCTGACATCAAGTAATCAGTTATATAGTTACAGTTCATCACAGATAAATGTTTCTCAGTATGTAACTATCTTAATGGTCAGGTTTTTTCAGCAGCCACCCACTTCTAACCTTGGAAAGTTACAGGTTTTTTTAGAGGATTCCCAAAAATCCACCTTTCCCTGTAAATCTAATGAGAAAGACAGTGCTGTTTGTAGAAAAACTAATCAGCTTTCATCACGGGAACAGACCTGGGGTTTTGCTATGAAGTCCCTTGGATGCAGGATTAAGACCTGAGCTCTGCTGACTTTCTTCTTAATATTTTTTTCATTTTTAAGGTTCTGTAACAATCCCTCCAGAGTTTCACACTGTGAAAGGTAGCTCCAGGCTAAATTAAGCAATATTTTGATGCCTTAAGGAATCTGGATATACTGGGTAGAAGATTCACCCTCCTTTCCAAACTGGATGGGTCTTTTTGCTTGGGTTTGAGGAGCAAATAATTTAGATAAAACAATCCTTCTTCAAACTGCTCTGCGTCATATAAAATGGTCTTTCTTCAAGCTGCTCTGTATCAGAACAGGTAACTATGAAGTTGTAAGAACTGACTGCCTCAATGTGCTGTTGCTTTCCTCACTGGCTGTGACAGAAAGAAACTTTTCATGCAGGAATTTCATAAGCATTTTTCCATCATGTTACTTTACATTAGTTCAACCTATTAACTAAATATTTTGGCTGTTTATCAGTACCCAAAAGAAAGAATCTTTCTCAATATGAACCTCCTCCAGAACAAAATATATACAGAGAGTCTGGCTTCAGACTAAGCAGACAGATGACCCGGGCAGCACATCGTGGAGAGAGAAGTAGCCTTGGGAAAGGCTGCTTGCAGCCTCACCTCCAGTACCCATGTAAGGAACAGTGTTATTGAAGCATCACGTCTCCTGCCAGTACAGCCACCCCAGAAGCTTCTGCTGTTGCACTTGCATCCCTGTCTGTGATGGGTGAACTCATAGCAGCAGTTACCACCTGCTTCTCATCCCAGCCCTGCCGACTTTAAATATGGCCAAGGCAGGGTTAACAAGCTCAGCTCTCCCAGGTCTCTCCTTAATCCCAGGTCATAGCCCAAGAGTTGTTTTAATTTCACCTCACCTTCAGTGAGGACTCAAAAATGCAGTGGAGTTCCAGGCTGAGAAGTATGGAGGTAGCCCTGTGCACCCTCTGACATGCAGCCAGTGACTGAAACAAAAGGGGTGTGCATGCAATGAGTACAAACCAACACACACGTGCCTTCAAGAGTGCTGCATTTCTATGCCCTGATGTGTATGTTGATGGAAAAAGGAATGAAAGTGTTCAGCTAATGCTCTGCTGCACAGCTTTTCCATAGCTAGCTGCTTTGAGACTCAGCTAACTTGCTAGGTTGAACTGTCTGGGTCTGAAGTGATAGAAGTACTAAATTCCACTGCAAAACAAGTTGTTTCAGGTTCTGAAGACAACGAGAAACTTTTGAAAGTTTATCTGTGGAAGTTTGCATTAGAAAATGAGAGCAGCAGAACTTAAGTGTATCTAAGAGCTTTTTGAATGGGTCAACAAACATGTGAGGAGGAATAAACTGAATTTGATTTCATTTCAAACAAAATTAAAAGGACTCACGTTGTAAATAAACAAAGGGAAGTTCTTCAAATTACAGGTAATAGATTTACAGAACTCATTGCCAAAGATGAGAGTCTGGAGAAGGCTGGAAGAGATGTCTGTAAAGTATTCCTACATGGAAAACCATGGCATCCTCAAGCAATCCCCTCAGCTGGAAATAGTATCAGACTGCAAGTATCATACCTAATAGGTCTGTTCTTATGCTTTTGTAGTCTGAAAGAGGGAAATGACAGGAGGAGGCAAAAGAAGTTAAGTCATGTAGTGACATGGAAAGATGGGGAAAAGACTGTTTTCAGTAGAATCACACCTGTGTAAATGCAGTCATGTCCTCTGTCAGCTCTCTCCTTTGCCCTTTAACATTTTGAAGGCTCTAGGCCATTTTTTTTCTTCCAAGTCTTGTATTTGCTTTGATGGGGTGGGTAGTGTTGTGTGGCTTGTAGGCTGTATGAGTGAACACATTAAATCTTGTGGGCTGTTTTATGCAAAGCTTCTGTTACATATTTGCTTGGGTGGTCAGTGTTCCTGCACCAGCACAGGCTGTAACTAGCAGGTAAGGGATCTAGTCAATCCAGTTACTGATGAGGGTCTGTGGGAGAGTACTAGGAGGATTTCGCCCCAGATGAGAGGATTGCACAGATTATGTTTTTCACCTGATGCATGCATGTTTTGAAGCTTGGCTCTCACCCTCTGCTCTTACAGCTTACTCAAGTTAATTTCAAGCCTTTCTTACTTTTTTGTTCAGCTCTGAAGAAATTTTCCTTTCACAAACACAGTCCATTAGAGAAAGTTGTGCTCCATTGACTTGGAGACAGTTTTGAACAGCAGCTGCTGCTGTTGTTGCTAAAGGGGCTTGCCAACTTCCCTACCTCTTGCTTGCATTTTGATTCATTATTCATATATAGACAAAAGTGTCTAATCTAATCAAAATATTAAGACTCTGCCTGTGGTTTTTACTGCCTTTTTTTTTTCTTTTCAACTTTTCAGAAAAGCTATTGCTGATTTATAACAAATCTCTCATTATTGGCAATGACACTCAAGAATTAGAGAAGCCAACGTGTTGCTATTCTGTTAAGGGAATTCTTTTCTATGCTTTTTCCTTTCTACTGAATGAGAAGACTAACCATGAAGGTAGGCACTAGGCAGAAAATAGTCAAGCACATAAGCATTTCAGAAAAGACAGCTAGATGACTTCTGCTGAGCTTTTTTTCACCTGACTGCTAATCCTTCTTTCAGACTCCCTGGGAATCTTGCTGCAGGCACTTTTTTATTTGGAACAAATTCCACAAAGTTTATGAGGAAAAATGGATGATGAAAAAATGGCCCAAAATAATTCCCTTCAAACCTTACCAGAATCTCAGTATGTGTTAATTAAACTTAAATAGACTTTCTGGATGATGAACAGGAAAGGCATGATATCTTCTACTGTGCAACAGAACATATTCTCTCATGAACAGAAAGCAATCACCTTTTGAAATGTCAGAGGCTATCCACAAACTCTTACACACTTCCAGACATTAATACCTCTCTATAACAGGTATTATTATATTTGTTTTGTTTGTTGATACTGTCCAAACTCATAATAAAAGATCAACTCATGTTTTGAATTTGAACAATACTTATGTTGATACAATGATTATGGCCCAAATAAGAAATCAGAATGATCTTGAATCAGCTCTCCAATCTTCTGCTGACATCATGCTCAAACACTATGATACGGTACTTAGAAAGGCAGTAGACAGATGGGCAAAGTGGGATCAGCAAGAGATTTCTGAGCAACCACTAATGACATGAGTGGTGTCCAACATGGTGAGAACTAAGTCTAGAAGTGAGAGTATTGCTATTATCATTAGTAATACTGTAGGAAGTAGTATTCATGGTATTTCATTTGACTAGCCACTTTTGAGTGTTTCAAGGACGTTGCAGCACCTGGCAGCTGTAGGTATGCAAATTTATCTATGGGTATTTATTCTGCAGTGTTAGTTGTTATTTGCTGGAGGGTGTAGTTATTTCTGGACAGCTTGTGCCTCGAACACGGTCTGACTGATCTAGCACCATAAAAGCATCCCATGTTTCATTCACACAGAAAGTAAGCAATATTTCCTAATAGAACTAAGTAGATATTCCTAATTTAATTCTCCTGATCTGGGAAATGAGCACTTTTCTTTAGCTACAGACTATTTTTCTTTATGGTTCCTTTACAAGATCATGATCATTCACCCAATAAGCTCTGCAGAGGTCAAGGACCTCAGCTGAGTTCCCTGCAGCAGCTTTTCAGGGCCACATAATAAGTGTGGAGGAAACCCAAGGATTTAATGCAAAACTAATTTTTACCTCTGTTTCAGCTCAGAAAAAGAAAACAAGCATTTTTCTTCTCGATCTGCCTCAAAACTGCAAGACAATAGTTTGAGTTATTTCATAAATACAACAAATACAACAGGAAATAGGAATTAGGAATAGGAATTAGCATTCCTTCTGCTTCTTTTCATTTCCTTTCTCTGTCTTCTAGATGCAAACAAACAAAATCCAACTATTGCTTTATAATAACAGCAAAACATTTACTGTGAGGAGAAAACTTTGGGGAAAATTAAAGAGAATCCTAACAGACATGATTAAACCTAACTAGACTCTCTTTCAAGGAGATTGTTAGCCAGTTTATAAAATACTGCAGAAGTTCTCTTGTCCACACAAAATGTGTCTTGTAAGCAACTTTTGGACCAGCATTATTATGACCTTCAGTCAGCTATACTTTTCAAAAGCATCCTATAGCTTTTGTGGGGTGAGTGACCCATTCTCTCATATGAAACTTGGATGAACACCTGGCAACCGAGATGTTCAAATGACAGAGCAAGCTCACTAGAGAGTAATTATTGATCATGCTGTTCTTTCATCTAAAAGTGGATATAAGAGAGCCAAGGTTTGCAGGAAGACATGGTATCTTTTATTATGCCAGCTAGTACAGGAGGAAAAAACCCCAAACTGTTAAGCCCACAGCCCTTTTTTGTGTTATCTCTTTGTGTTATGTCAGTAACTTCCATAGCAGAGTTGTCACAGCCAGACTGCCTAAGGATATTACATAGCCAAGGTTAATTATTGGCATTGTACTGCCAGCTTCAGCCTGATGAGGGTAGAAGGTCTTATAGGCAGAATTATTCTGCTCTTGGTACTCTGGGGCCAGCTAGAGTCGATGTGAGTGACACAAGTAACAACTGGCATAAAGCAAAGCAAAGATTTGAAGGTGCATGCAGAGAGGAAACAGGAGCACTAAGGAGATTTCATTTCTCTGTTTCTTTCCTCTCTCATGAAAGCAAAGAGCCTTAAAGAAACATTTAAGATTTACCATAAATTTATGTAAGCAAACTTTGGTCTACAAAGAAAACAAATTGTATTTGTGAATGCACTTGTATGAGCCTACCCTCTGTCTATAAAGCTTATTGCATACTGGTTTGCAGCTGAACTGCCTTTACTATTCCATTATTCAATTGTACCATTTAAATATGTGGGTTGATCTGTTCTAGAAAATCTTTCAAATTTGTTTTCCTCAAAATAGGGGCACTGGAGCATTATTCTCTCCAAGTGATGTAAGAAAATTAGATTCGGTCTTGTGAGCTTGCTTACTTTGAATGAAATTCTGCTGTAAATACAAGAGTCAAATGTTGTTGGGAGAGTGTTTTTGCTGTGGGTCGGGCCTGGTTTGTATTGTTGCTGAACACACGTAGGCAGGAGAATTCATGCTGCACTGCAGTAAAACCTAAAATGCCATTAGAAGATATTTGTGACAGCATGAGAAGAAAACATCAAACTCCAGGATATTTCCCTGAAAAATTAAGAACGTGAAAATGAAATATATGACCTTTGCTTTTTACTTATTTATTTGGTTTTGGATTGTCCGTAGAATTGGAGAAAGCCATTGTTTTAACTCACCTATTCTCATAAGGATGCATCCCAGTGGTGCCTTATAACCTTTCTAATGAATACCTCCTTCTGTCATTACAAGACCTGAATCTGTCAAAGATTTTCTATTCCTATTGTACATTAAAAAATCCTAGTTTCATCTACAGATTTTTTTCTTTTTCCTGTGAACCATACTGATTTATTGACTGTGACCAATACTTGCTCATAATTGGATTTTTGCAAGACATGGTGAAAGTCTGGAGAGGGTAAAAGAGGCAGAAGAACGCTTCCTGAAGGGAGGTCAGTATTAGTATGGGGACAACAGTGGAGAAACCTGAGGTGACCACTATGCTTCAGTCTTTCACAGCTCTCAGTCATGCATACACGTACACACTCTAATGAAGCAGAAAGGGGGAAAGATATGTTTCCTCTCCCTTCCCACTCACTCCTGCATAATTCCTTTTACTGTTGTTAACTATCTCTTTTAAAATGACAGTATAGTTTACAGGTGCCCTAAAGCTTGCCCAACCGATATATAACAGTGAGGCTGAGGCTGTCACATGAAGCAATTTATATGACACCATGCACAATTTATATGCACCCATCCAAATAGACAAAAAGAAATCTCACTACATCCAAATGCCATCCTAGGAAGAGGAATGAAAGCCAGAGCATAGGAGGGTAGAATTATATCCTGAAAAGTCACTGATTCTGACAAGTATTTAGGCATTGCAATGCAGGAGTCACTCAGTGGAAACTTCAGATTGGATGCCATAGATTAGTAAGACTTTGAACCAGCCAGTGATGGAGGAGGAACCAAAAGACCTTTTATTAATCTATTTACTTATTTATTTATTTATTACTTCTGTATACATCACAGGAGAAAATGAGAGGAACACTGTATTCATATGTGGTCGGTAGACTGGGGAAAACTGGAACAGATACAAAAAGTTGTTACAAAAATAATTAGAGGGCTGGAGTGCATGCCTTCCTGTGGGAGACCTGAAGAACTGAATCTGTTCTGCTTATCAAAAGATGACTGAAAGAGGAATTGATTACAAAATGTTTGCGGTAATTAGGAGAAAATAGAGCTTTCATCCAGTGGAAAAAAGCATAACAAGAATTAATGACTACAAGCTTCAGCCACGCAAACTGAAATTGGAAATTTGGCATATATTTTTAAAAATGAGGTTGATTAGCCAATAGTTTAAAACTCCTACTGGTGATGCTGCACACTCTGGTTGTGGCTGGGTGATAAGCTAAAACCGTCTGTAGTGATACTAGTTGCAGATCATAGAGTCATAGAATCATAACACCCATGCCATAAGGTGTGAGCAGTGAGCCAGGACATGATTGTTCTGCTTGTTTGTATCTATTCTAGTGTCCATCTACACTATTGCTTTCTTAATCTCTCTGCTCATTTTCCCTAACAGTCCCTGCCCTCAGATGTCATTAGGATTGTTTAAAATACAGATTTGGAAGTCTATACTTGAGATTTCTCTTCAAGAAAGGACTTTAGTCAAGATTTTTTGAACTTTGGACCTTCACTTTATAGCTTATGCAGTGTAAGACCACTTTTTATGGGATTTTTCCTTTGCATTAGACTTTTGGTTCAAAATTTGGTTTCGATGTGACAGTAAGGCCATGGCTTGAGATAATCACCCCTGTCCAAGCTGCAGGCCAGTGCCATGGATGCTTCCCTTTGTCTCCCCAATTCCATTTATTCCCATTGATGTCCAAGACAGACAAGAAAGGAAATACTTGACCTCAGGCGACAGAGGGAAGTTGCTATGCAAGTTCTCCACTGGCAATGTGCTCAGTGATGAGGTCTACTATGCCAGGGATTTTGAACTCCACTGTCAAATAACCTATGAGGTTCCACCCCAAGTCCTGTTTCATTGAGCATCAACACTTTATAACTAGTGGTAGGCTCTCCTTCAGAGTGAACCAACAAAATCCCTCTGAAACAAAACATGCTTGTCTGGTCTAGTGTTCTCTAAAGAAGACTCTATTAATGGGTAGTAAGGCTGAGGTTGGAATTTATGTCACTGAACATATAGTCTTCTAATACTATGCAAGCAGGTTTTCCTTCCTCTAGCATCACTACCTGTTCTCATGCCATGCTCCAGGGCAAAAAAGAGGAGACTAACTTCGATTTTATCCTATAAATACACCATTTTATCCTATAAATATACCATTTTATCCTATAAATACACCATTCTCACAGGACACAGCACAGATCCAGCATTGGTTTTGACACTTCAAATTGAAAAAATATGTAATAAGTGAAAATTGTGTCTTAGGACCATGGGGACCACGGAGTTGCTCCAAGAATTATGGAATAAATGTATGGCAGGTTCACTGTAGATGGGCCAGCCCCAAACCATGAGCTGCAACCACTCTATAGTACTTGACCTGCTGACCAGTGATTATTCTCCAGAGTGGACACATTTAACAGCATATGTATAACCATCTCTGCTATGTTGTAAACACCAGAAGGACTAGAAACAGACCATACCTATGACTGTTGCTGCAAAGAGAGTTTGCAAGAAAGACAAGGTTGTTAATGGGTGCTGTGGTGCTGCATTGACTGTCAGTACAGTGACTGCATCCTAAATGGAAAAAAAGATATTGAAGCTGAACATCCCAATACTTTTTCAGAGGCCAGTTTGTTTCTTACAGGAATGAAATATCATCTAGTTCTCCATGGAAAAGATGACCATCAAAAAGTTACATAATTTATCACCAGTGAGGACCACAGTGACAGGATGGATGACACCTGTGCTTTTTTGGTTCGTTTTTCATTTTTCCCAATGTCTTGTCAGCTCTCACATATTTCTTGTCACTCAACCAGATCCTATGTGCTTTGCCGTCCTGGATTAGTATGGCAGAGTTAATAAAACTAAATAACGTATCAGATAGCAACGCTGCATTACCAGGCAGGTCCCAAAATGTTAAGCTTTTATGCTGATTTTCCTTCAGATGCTTTCATGTCCAAGCATTCAACATTTCTCGTGGATTCATGGATTTACTGTAACTGTGACAGTACATGCTTACTGAGTTTCTCTTCATATAATAAAATCCTGGGCAGAAAATGTTTGACAGTATGTGAAGTCAGCAAGAAGTAGACTTGCCTATGAAATGATAAAGGTGCCACTAGAAGTTTCACAATTTTTGCAGATGGCATTTCAAGGAACTGGGATGCTGGGCCTGCAGGTCCAGGCCAAAGGGACTACAGAGGAAAACACTGAATTATATCAAGAAAATATAAGCTTTATTTCTTGTATCCTGCATATGTATAATTTCAAGTTACAGACAACAGCTATGAAGATTTCCCAGAAAAGAATAGCTAGGGATTCCTTCACTAGTAGCCACACAATTCCTGTGGGTAAGTAAATGAACTGCATCTGGTGAGAAGGTGCAGGTGTTGCAGTTGGGTTTTCCTGGAGCAATTCTGTTGCCATCTGCTCCCTTTTAATCTTGCAATTATAGTGCAGAAAACAGCATGCAAATACAAGTCCAGTAAGGAAGCTGGGGTCAGATTTGACTCTGATTTTGAGGTCACTATCTCTACCTCCAAGCCACATTGCTGAGGCAATATCTTTAGATGGTCTAATGAAGTATGAGGTTGCCTCTGAAATACCCACAGCAGCACAAGCCAAGACAACAGACATATGGTAGTAATAACTGTCAAGTATTCAGAGTGGTGCTGCGACCCCACTGATCTCAAAGCATCAGACACATACAGGCTCCTTGGTATGGTGTGAGCTGAGAAGCAGCTGTGAAAGACACTGCTGCCATAGAATCATAGAATCGTTAAGGTTGGAAAAGACCTCTGAGATCATCTAGTCCAACCATCAACCCAACAACACCATGCCTACTAAACCATATCCTGACGTGCCACATCATCACATCCAGGGATGGGGACTCCACTACCTCCCTGGGCAGTCGGTTCCAATGCCTCACTACTCTTTCAAGTAAATAAATTTGTCCTAATATCCAATCTAAACCTCCCCTGGTACAACTTGAGGCCATTTCCTCTCATCCTATCACTAGTTACTTGGGAAAAGAGACCAACACCCTCCTCACTACACCCTCCTGTCAGGAAGTTGTAGAGAGCGATAAGGTCTCCCCTCAGCCTCCTCTTCTCCAAACTAAACAACCCCAGTTCCCTCAGCTGCTTCTCATAAGACTTGCTCTCCAGATCCTTTACCAGCTTCGTTGCCCTTCTCTGGACATGCTCCATCAACAAAATGTCCTTCTTGTAGTGAGGGGTCCAAAACTGAACACAGTATTCGAGGTGCGGCCTCACCAGTGC
>VZTL01070376.1:22225-76060 GCA_013400535.1 Scopus umbretta
GACTGCTGATAAATGATGGAGAGTGGCTTGGCAAGCTCCTCTGCCAGCTTCCTCAGCACTCTCAGGTGGATCCCATCTGGCCCCATTGACTTATGACTGTCCAGATGGCATAGCAAGTCGTTAACTGAACTTAGCCAGACCAGCAGGTATCAGCTGCAGTAGACCACTTTCTAGTAACCTATGATACTTGCACTGCATTGGAGTGAAGCCTTTCTTCCTGTTGAGAAGGACCTCAGCTGGGATGGATGGGCAGAGAATATGCATCCAGCCAACTGCTTGGTGAGCAACCACATGCAAACAAAGCCTGTTTTGACCTTCTGTGTGCTCACCATCCAGAGAAAGTATAGGCTAAAATTAATAACTGTGAAATTCTGCAGACCGTTATCATCTCTGAGCCTGTAACTGGCAACACAGGGGGACTCAGAGGTTACCAGATTCCAAATAATAAAAGCAATCTTCTTTCTATTCTCAGCTATACTTTCATGTTGGTCATCTAACACATCGCATAACAGATAAGCCAGCACAGATGTCCATGAGTGTTACCTTTATCTTTCTTCACCATCAGAGCTTCCTCATTTGTCGTACAGATCCAGCCATGATATCATGTTTTGATATCTTCAAATCTAGTTTGGATGCCTTTTTGAAAGAAACATTTTTGCCAGACGCAGGTTACTGGACTCGATGCAGAGATAGCTAGATGAAACACTATGTCTGAAATAAAAAGGATTACCCTACTCATACCTTTTAGCCTTATATTAAGTGCACCTTTGGCTTTTATTGTAGACTATGCATTATTTGATATGTGCCTCTAACATTGCAAAGAAAAAAATTAGAACCATGATTTGACTGCACACAATAGTGTTCCCCCCCACAATGTACGAGTGTATGCCAAATATCAGCATTTTAAAGAAAAAACTCATATTCAGCTTATGGGTTTTTTTGTATGACTGGCCTGGCAAAGCAGCTCTGCCCAGGAATACACCCTGACAGAGCTGAGAAGTGACAACATAATGGTGCACAGAAAACAAAACTTCTGTTCAGTGAAAAAAACAGTGAGATCTTTTTAAAAACCTACCCATCTGTGTTCATTAAGTAGAAAGGTGAACAGAAGAAACCAAGCAATAAGCAATATGAGGTTCTATTGGAAATGCAAAATTAAGGACCAACACTGCATATACTTGAATTCCTCCTAGTGGCACCTCACCTTTTGACCAATGCTACCTAGACACTTTCCTGGGAGAGGTGCCTGTCCCCTCATCCACACACTGAACCTCATGTCAGGGCAGGTAATGGGCACTGGAATGAGATATAGTCCTCATCCAAGCAGAGTATCCACTGACCACCTGTGGCTTCAGCTGTACACTTGTAATGTCCGTCTTTCTTGGAAATCTTCCCATGGTTTCAGAGCCACAGGCACGACCCTGCAGAGCTTGCACTATTAGTGAAATCACTAGTCTTGTCATAGCAGCCGGTCTTCAACTTACAGCCATTCCCAGTTTTCTAAGTTTGGAGTCATTCATGCAAATGACAGCATGACACAGAAACGCAGTGGCTGTTCATTCAAAAAAGAAAAAAAACATCCTTAATTTCAAAGACAGGAAGAAAGCCCTCATTTTGACACTGCTCCAAATATAAAGCCTTTTGGTTTCTTCTTTTCTTTATTAAAGCAATAGATCATGGCATTTAAATGACTGATGAAAGAAGATATTTTACTATTTTTTTTTATTATTGTGGATGAATATGAGTGACGAACTTAGAGACACGTGTACTGAACTCTCCTGTTCCTGTGAATAGCAGAGACAGTCTGTGCAAGCAGGCAAGGCTTCCTGCACATTGTCTGAAGGAGATTTTATTTTACTATTTTTGGTAAACTAGCATGATTTGTAGGAAGGGCGAAAAGTGCTGAGAAATGGGGATGAAACACAGACACAATAGGGTGGTGGGAGGAAAATTTGGTGGACACTGAATGAGCACATGGTTTGTGTCCTGACCTGACTAGCTCTGGGAGGCGGACTTTACTGGGGGGGCTTCTGATCAGATCTGTGCCTGTGATTTGTCTCCTGACTTTAGAGAATCTGGTTCACATGGATGGACAGGCTCTTTTGGTATTTAAAACAATTAGATATACAAAACCAGCATTCAAAAGGTTTTACATTACTGCCTGGCTCCTCCTGACTTCTGAAAAAGAAATCTACCAACCTGGCTATGTAGAAATGATCTTTAAAGTCCCAGCCTCTTCTATAAAGCATACACATTTAGATACTTAAATACAACTGAATTTGCAAATTCACTCTCTCTAGATTAGGGCTTACGCACAGGCGAGGCAGCTGGATCCCTCTATCCACAGAGAATCAGTGGTAAGCCTGGCTGCCTCCAGATTTTGCAGTGCATTTCTGTGCGCCTATCTGTCTTATTAGGGCTGCATGGTTATTTATAGAGCAGGTGCTGAGACTGGAGATCTAGTCACTGTGAAAAGGCATAGCAAGGAGTGCTGGCTGAAAGTGTTGCATTTAAGCTGTTTGGTCAGAAGAGCTGATGGAAAATTGGATTTTCAACAAGCCTTTTTTAGGGGGAGGTGGTATCTATTTTCCAATTCAACTTGAACATTGAAGCACAAAAATTGCCCAAAGATGCAATAATGGAAAGTCCTATATTTCAAAATTTTGCCAGAGTACCTCATGATAACTATAATGCAGTTGCATCATTCCACCTTTCTCTGAGAAACCACATCTCCCATGATTCACTGAAGCTGAGAACACCCAGAATACACCATCTCTTTTTCTGATAAAGACCATACGATCCATCAGCCAAGACATAAAATAGCCTGCTAATGTACAGAAAGGAGATACGTATATATCAAAGCTATACTACCTGTGAAATAACCTGGAAGTGTTTCCAAACTGAAATACTTCAGGGCTCTGCAATTTTTTCGATATTTTAATATTCACCGTCAAAACAAACAAACAAACAAATTAACTGCTGATGTTGTTACAGGCAAAGGGACAGAAGGAAAACAGAGGTACAGAAAGGTGAAGGGATCTGCCCCAGAGATTGAGTTTATTTTCAGGAACTCTTCATTGCTTAGCATACTGTTGCGCTTCACAAACTCTAAGACTGGAAGCAAAGTCGAGGGCGGCACCAGAGCAGGCTGTCAGGATGGAACATTAGTCATACCATCAGTCTATGCTTAAATAATTCCCATGTGTGCTGTTACACCAAGTTAAATATACTGGGTCTTATTTTCAGCTCTGTTACACTTGCATGAAACCATTGAAATTAAGGAATCGCACTGATGTGTTTTAGAAGGGAATTAAGCCTATTTTCTTCATTTAAAAAAAATTACTTGTAACTTTAAACACATGGATCAAACTTTGCATTTTCATTGAGGAAAATAAAAACCAGTGTTATCTGCTATGAGCTTGCAGTCATTGGGGAGAGAATCAGAGATCAGCTGTCATTGCAGAGAACATCAAAGATGCTTGTGGCAGCAAGCCATAGTGAGGAGGTTAAAAAAAACCTCTATCATGCAACTATTTTGTTCACATTGTTGGAGAGAGATTAGTGTTAAAATTAGTGCTTCATTATGAGCCTTGGGCAAAAGGTGTAAAGTTTACGCTGATAAAAGTACCTCCTGTAGCATCACATACACGGCAGAGCTGGCACAGAAAAGTAATCAGACTATAGAGGGGAAAGAGGAATGGTGATCCAGCCAGGGTTCTTTCCTTCCCTCTCTCCATGTATGTACTCCCACCTGCTTCCAGCATGAGAAAAACCAAGAATTTATGGGGAAGACTATGTTCTCTTAGTGTCCTGGCTGAGTAAGCTGGGGAATGCAGAGGACAATGGAATAAGCCAGGAGCAACAGGAGAGTGAAGGACTCCAGTGTCTCACCAACGCCACCCTCACCTCAGCTGTGGACATTTGTTTCTGTCTGCCATCTGACTTTCTTCCCACTTAACAGTAATGTTAAACTGCTTATCCCATACCCTTTTCCTTCACTCATCCTTTAACATTCACATTCACATATTTATTTTTTGTCCACCTACTCCTGCTCCAGAAAAATCCTGTCCTAAAATGTTAAAAATGACAGCCAAATGATAAAATAAAAGGTCACCTGTGATGCAAACAAGGTGTTTTGCCAAACTTCTCTCAGATCATAATGTTTATCTGTTGCATTACCTTTCCCAGCTCTGCTTCCATCTTGATCAGTCAGACAATAAACCCCCTGTAAAACAGGCGCTCTCTCCTATTTGTATAGAAAGCTAGATTTGGCTTGGAGCCTTGGATGCAGGTCTTTACATGAATGGAGTTGCTAAGCTGCAAAGTTTAGCTGGTTCCCTAAATTTCAGGAGTCTTTAAGAAAAATACCTGTGTGGGTTAGATACAACATGGGGTCATGCTCCCACTCACCTTCATCAGGGGCCAGCCACGGGCACAGGACACCCCACATACCAGCAAACCACAGCGGCATCTTTTACACTGTGAGAAAAGGTGACATTTTGGAAGTCTCTCAAATGTCTCCTTTTAAAGGTGATGGGGCAAAAGCCAATATAATTATTTCCCTTATTTTTTCCCTCCAAAATACACCATTTCAACGTGGAACATGTTTCCACTGGAAGTGTTCAAGACTAAGAATGTAGCCAGAGGTAAGGAGGGAGTGTTTATACGTATAAAAGGTAAGACACAGAATAGCTACGGTAAAGAAAACAGCTAAGATGAGGAAAAGCGGATGAATCCTCATGATACAAAGCTCAAGACAAACAGTAACTATTAAGATTTAGGATAAGAGCATTACTCAGGCAGATTATCATACAGCTGTCTCCTGTGAGAGCTATTTCATCTTATTCTGAAGTATTTGGCACTGGCCCTAGTCCATGAATGGATAAATGAGTTGACAAATGTTATTTCTGACATTGTGGTAAATCTTATGTTTCACAAGCAGGGCAGCTGGCAGGTTTTGAGACAGTCTGCTAGATTAGACTTTATTCACACAAATCACTGTAAAGAGGCTGTACTATAAAGTGTTGCTATATCACACCTCTACTGTTATGTTAATCTTCTTGAACTGTTTTTTTTTTCCCTGAAGGACAGAATGCTGAACCCCAATGAAATTTGATCAAATTGAGTGTGAGCATGGTCCAGGTTATAAGGCGGATTTCTTGACTGAAAACATGGTAGAATATTTTGCTCAAATCTTTAATCTCAACTTCTCATTCCTGCTGGGGCAGACTTTCAAAGACACAGGTGAGATGCATGATAAAGAATAGCACCTGCACGGAGTAATCTTGCAATAAATTATGAGCAGTTTTCTGGCCAAGAAAGAATGTAAAATTGTAAAATGTTAATTTAATTCTTCTATTTTCTATACCTGAACCTCTGCATGTCATTTTTTCATAGCTGAGGCTCTTTCTCCTCTTCATTTTGTTTTCCAAACTTTTAATTTTTCTTGTTAAAACTTTTTTTTTTTTTTAATGTGTCTCTTTATCATTTTTATACTCTTCCCACACTGGATTTTCTCTTGAAATCTACTTTACAATATGCCAGCTTTCTTTGCTGTTACATATTTTTAGATTTTCCTCATCTTCAGAGAGTCTTTTGCTAGTTTCCAATTCTCTGCTTGAAAAGACATTTGAAGATCCTTCTTTTCTTTTCCGCAGTTCATATAAAAGCTAAAAAGCACAGGGTCTGATCAGGAAGAAAGGTCAGTTGCTAATAGGAAAGGTTGCATTACAAATACACCTCTACTCAGTACCATTGCACCAATCGCAGCAAAGGACACGCCAGCCTGGTGAGCTCCTCTTTTGTTCTGAAGGAATGTTCCCTCCTGCTACCAAATCTTCCTATGCAAATAAGACTCCTGAGACAGCACAAAATAATTTCAAACAGACCCAGGGGCTGATAAGCATTCAAAAAAAATATAATAATAATAATAATAAAAAAAAAGCTTTGGAAAATAGCCAGAGGATAATTAAAGTTTAAATCTTTCACTGTAGAGTGCAGACACATGAGAGGAAATTCAGGGTGTGGCATCATTTTCTAGTGGCTACAGCAGGGGATGGGGAGACAAGATCTGGACTTCTTTCTCGTTTGTTTTGTTACTGTTTCACCCAGTCCCATGTGGCCTTGGGCTACTTGAGTAACTTGCTTTGCCTTACTGTTGTGGTTTAACCCCAGCTGGCAACTAAGCACCCCACAGCTGCTCACTCACCTCCCACCCTCCACCCCGGTGGGATGGGGGAGAGGATAGGAAAAAAAAAAGCAAAGCCCGTGGGTTGAGATAAAGGCAGTTTAACAGGACAGCAGAGGAAGATAAAATAATAATAATAACGGTAAAAGAATACACAAGCCAAGTGATGCCCAATGCAGTTTCTCACCACCCGCTGACCGATGCCCAGCCTGGCCCCAAGCAGCGATCACTGCCCCCCGGCCAACTCCCCCCAGTTTCTATACTGAGTGTGACGCTGTATGGTATGGAATAGCCCTTGGGGCAGGTTGGGTCAGCTGTCCTGGCTGTGCCCCCTCCCAGCTTCTGGTGCCCCTGGTAGAGCATGGGGAGCTGAAAAGTCCTTGACTAGTGTCAGCACTGCTCAGCAACAACTAAAATATCAGTGTGTTATCAGCATTGTTCTCATCCTAAATTCAAAACAGCACTATAGCAGCTACTAGGAGGAAAATTAACTCTACCCCAGCTGGAACCAGGACACTTGGTTTTCCCATCCTAATTACTGTTTTCCAATAAATTACATAGAGCTATGGCATTTCCAAAGCAAAATGAAAGAATGGGAAATGGCACTCTGAATTCAGTATGTGTTCCTAAAGCTCTATTAGATACTCTTAGCATCTCACTTTCAGTTTGAGGTTGGAAGGACTTGAGAACAATTAAAAGAAGACTCAGTTGAACTTAAATGTTTTTGTCCAGAATTCCAGCCAAAACTATACCCTTCTTTAACCCAAGTTCAGTCTAGCTGAATTTTCATCACAGAACAACCTGGCAAAGAAATTTCTGAATTCAGTATAAAAAGCTTTAGTATTTACAATATTCCCAAGAGTGGGAATAGGAAGGGGAGTGTTAGAGTGGCTTTAGTCCCAGTTCACCTTCCCTTGCTGTGGTGTAATGTGCTCAGAGACATGATTTATGGGCAGCTAAGTTACTGTGCAGCCCTGCTACAATTTCATGCTTCAAAGTTCTCTTTGTTTGCTTCTTAGACTACAAGATGTTCTCATTACTGATATATCAGCAATCTCCTCATAAATTTTGTGGTACTTGATTTTTCTGGGTGTTCTTCAAGAATACACAGTGATGGAAGGATGATGGAAGGAAGGAAGTAAGGAAGGAAGACAAGTAGGAAGGAAGACAGGTGAAAAAGCAGTTAACTGAAAAATACTGGCTGTCAAAAATACCTTCCCATGCCTAGTTCTGTGAAACTGCTGAAGTTTACATGTAAATTTTCTTTTATTCCAGTAACACTAGCTACAGGCTCAAGTCCCACATGTCTGTAGCTCTTTGCAGGATGGCAGGGTAAGAGGTATGCAGAAATTCTCCTGCAGTTATCTTCACTGTTTTACAATCTTTCCAACAGATATATCAAAGCACAGGTGTTAACCCAAGTGCCTGAAATTATGTGACAGTAGTGATCACATCCACATCTGGAGCATTTCTGGCCATCCACAAATGCATGTGTTTGAATTTCAGCACACATGGACTAGCCCTGACAGCTACAATGGAGCATCAGTGAGAGTTGACAGCATGCAAAAGTGACTGCTCATTTAGGGGGCACATGAAGAGTGCGTGTTGGTTTGGCTAAATTAACAACTGGCTGATGCATATTTACTTCATTTGGCCTTAGATCACTCTCCTCCATTTGTTTGGTTAAATGGTGAAAAATTACTATGGAAAAGGCATTCTGCAGGGACATTCGCAGTTATAGGAAAACAACGGGAGAAGTAAACATCTTTGCTAATTTGTAGGCAATATTAAAGCCATTCTGTCAAATAGTAAGTGAAATATTATCTTTATGGAAATTAGGTATTGTTATTAGGCTTATTACTGAAGGGTTGGAAAGAAAAACTGTAACTGTCTTGGACTTCTTAGATGTACTGGCATTTAATGTTTTGTTATTTTCCTATTTTGATTTATGTTGGAATAATATCTGCACTATTTCTCTTTTAAAATGCATTTTTAACCAAGACTGTGAATTTCCCAAAGGTTAGATAAATAGACCATGAAAAACTAGTCTATTTGTAAATGCAAGGTTTATTTTTTGTTTTGTTTTTTCATTTTGAAATAAAACTTAATTCTCACTGCAGTCTACACATGACACCAATTCCACCACTTATCAAAAATCCCAGCACCAGTGGAGTACCAGCAAAAGTAGAATACCTTTCCCTGAGTAATATTTTTTTTTTCAGTTAAACTCAGAGTATAAAGACTTTCCTTATGTGCTTTTTAAAATCACATGTAAATTAAACTGAGTGAAAATGAAATGTGGGAAGAATAATGCACACTTCCAATTTTTTTTTATTATTATTATTTTCATAGCACTAATCTGAGGCTGTGGGCTTAGTCCTGAGAAAATAAAACAACAGGGTCTTGACTGACTCTAAAAGCAGCCCTGGAAAAGCCATTTGTCTCATAATCATAGATTCTATCCATGTTCCTCTTATGGGCACAAAGATACGCTACAGTTCCCTTTAAAAGATGCAAGAGATTTCCCTTTTTGAGTCTGGTTGGCTGTGGACAGAGGTGTGTGCAGAGCTGTGTCTTCCTGATATTGCCTATCCTCTTCCACGCGCCTACTTAAGCACACCATGGTGAACCTGCCTGTGATGTCTAAAGAGCAGGCTGTTTTCCTCTTCTCCATTATAGGTGTCGGTGACCAGGAGGGCAGGAACTGTTCACTGCAGCAGGTAAAAAGGGTAAGTCTTATTGGATCAGGTATGTAGGAAGATGTCCCTCATTTCTACTACCTATCTGTTTCCCTGAGTAAGATAAGGATAAATATAATTATTAATATAGCAAGCAGCAGTTCACAAGGTGTGGGAGTAATAAATTCTTAAAGGATGGATATACGTCATACTAATATGCACAAATGCCTTTTATCTGTCTATGTACCGAGGAATAGAAGTGCTACCAGTCTCTTCTTTGCTCATTTAAAAGACCATTCAATGAGCTACACTGTATACCTGCATAGTACAGGCCATGGACTTTCACCCAGAGGTTCCTGCATTGAGCCTTAAGCTTCTGGATGAGGAAAGCAGGGGGAACCAAAGCTATCCACCTCTCCCCATTGTATCCAGCATCCTCACTGGTTTTTGTGGGCCACAACAGGAGCTGTGCTCACATCTCCGTGGATGGAGAGTCCATGTCTTTGTGGCCTTGGAACCACTGTTCAGAATGGCTGAGCTACCACATACCTTTCAAAGCATGCTATCTTTGCATGCTTTGTTTTATTTAAAAACACAAAACAACAACAAGATACCCTTATTTTAACTGATCACAGACAAAGACAGGATTTAGGATCTTCCTTGTTCTGTCTACAGCCTTTCCTAGGAATCACTCCTCTATCTACATGACAATGCCAGTATCATCTGTGGTACTCAGTTAAGAGTCCTGAGAATGGAGCCAGTGCTGAGAGGCTACTGAAATCCTAGCAAAAGTCCAAGTGTATCAATAGCCTGTTATGTGGGTAGATATGAAATTATGGGAAGAGCAGAGACTGTGAGGAAAGAGATGAGTCTGAAAGCAATGATAAAAAGCCTTTGGGTACTATTTTAATTATACTTACAACATGCATAATTTATAATAGCTTTTCTAATATACTGAATATCTTCAGTCAGAACTATTGATGCTTCCTCATGGAAAGCATACAATTGTAATCACATTCATATTTAATTATTAGAATTAGGACACAACAAAATTGTTTCTGGCTGGGTTTTTTTGACCATCAGAAAGATTGTCACTCAAGACTAAAAAGCTAATGATATGCAATATAAAAATTACAATATTCATGTCACTGTAAATATATTGAATTCACACATTTCACAGCTCCTTTTTATTGTACCTATTCAGAAAAAAAATGGGATTTTGAAGTATGTTAGAAAGTTGTTAAGTTCGTGATACATTGGTTATATGCAGATAAAACTGCATGAACTAGAACTGTTATCTGTACCAAAAAACCCTTACTATTTGCAGTACGTGGCAAATTACAATTACCACCTGCATTTGGAAATTATCCACATAGTCTGTGTAAAAATAATAAGAAACCAGGGACAGAAAATCAACAACTTTCTAGACACATGTTGGGTTTATAATAATGTCCTGGTTTCAGTTGTTTACACTTTTCAGCTTCCCATGCTCTGCCAGGTGCACAAGAATCTGGGAGGGAGTGCAGGCAGGACAGCTGATCCCAATTAGCCATCAGGGCTATTCCATACCACCTGATGTCAAGCTCAGTATAGAAACTGGGGGAGCTGGCCGGGGAGAGAGTGGTTGCTGCTTGGGGACAGGCTGGGCCTTGGGTGGTGAGCAATTGCATTGTGTATCACTTGTTTTGTATATTCTGTTGTTATTATTGTTATTTTCTCTTTCTCTGCTGTCCTATTAAACTGTCTTTATCTCAACCCACGGGTTTTGGGGTTTTGTTGTTTTTTTTTTTTCCTCCCCTGATTCTCTCCCCCATTCCACCGGGGCAGGGGGAGGGTGAGCGAGCGGCTGTGTGGTGCCTGGTTGCCGATCAGGGTCAAACCACAACAAATAATAAAGTTCTATGCATGACTACATTTTATCTTCTTTTTTACATATGACATAATCAACTAAGAATATTTTCTGCTTAGGGTAATGAAACATACCTTTGGAGATAAATGATGTGAAACTGAAAAATAAAATTAAACTGAAAAGAAAGAGCGGGTGAGTCAGGCAATTTGTAATAGTGAAATGAATCGATGTTCTGTACACACTGGGCAAAATTATTGCATAAGGCAAATACATAGTGAAGGAAGTTGAGGCTAGATATGTGCTCCTTCTATGCCTGGGTGAAAGGGGATTGCTCCATTAGCTTAAGGTTAGCCTTCTCTGCAGTAATTCACATCAGCTTTCTAAAGACACAGGCAGATACGCAGTTACGGCACTCCAAAGCCTTCACCTTGTGTGACACTGGCTCACAACTGATTGACTACCTGTAAGTAATAACAGATAAGTTTGCAGGCAGCCTGCAGCTTGGTTCCAAGAAACATGAACTGGCCGTTTATTTCAGTTGTCCAGGGAAATGTGTCAACACTGGGAATAATTTAATTTCCTGGGGAGAAAAGTGGATTTCCAATTTACACAAATTACTCTAAGCAAACATATCATTCTCAATGACCATTCTGAGAATCTATCACCACATATTTTCACTTTTCAAAACAGAAAAGTTTTAACTTTTTCCAGCCCAAGAAAAAAGAAGTATAGTGTTAAGAATTCAGTGTATGGAAACAGCAATGGCATCATATTTAGACTATCCATAAAGTCCTTAGTGAGCAGTGTATTGCTGAAGTGACCCATGAGGTCAGTGCTTATTTTTTTAATTTGTCTTGGGAAATGGTATTTTCTAGTTTCTACCAAACCTAACTGTGGCTCAAAAATGGAGAGGCAGACTTGCTCGATGAAATGCCCAGTCTGTCAGCACAGTCTTGGTGTGTATGATGCCCACATTACAGTTACTAACTGTTGGGACAGTGTTGCGCCTCTTGCAACAGACCACCTTCGGCTGAGGTAGCACGGAGGCCTCACCCCCCGCCTCCGGGCCAATGAGCACTGACACCAATATGAGGATGCTGCAAATGGTGTTTATTAATAGGTTGCATAGCAATATATACTCCGCTGCCTTTTGTTACCGCCCATAAGCTATACGTCACGAGGGGTAGGAATACACATGTCAAAGGGGAGGCCCCTGTTCTTTCCGTTACATCGTGTGATCTTCCGACCGCTATCCCCTACAGGACAGCAGGTAGAGAGTCTATTTCAAAATGTGGGCTGACAGAAGGGGATATGGAATATGCAGACCTGCAAGTGGCATCCTGACTTTTCTAGGATTTTGTCTTTGTCTGAGGTAGCATATAGAAAATAATTCCAGTATTGCCAGTATAAGAGGACTCTGAGAGATGATCTCCAGTCATCTAAGGTCTTATGTCTTACCTACCTCCATCATCTCTATAGCAAGATAATGCTTATTAAATTATTCCCGTTCATAGGCCAGTAGCCAAAAGATGTGGCTTAAATCACTGAAGAGGTGAATTTTTACTGAGACTTCACACAGTGAACCACAGTGACTGGAACTTGGGCATTCTCTCAGCTCCTCCATATTTGGGGTTGGACGGTGTCCTTTCTCAGAAACGCAGGCTGTGCGGCTGAGGGGAGTCACTTATAGGGGACATTGCCTTAGACAGTCAGAGTCCTGAGCCTCTCAATTTAACCGCCAACCCAGCCTAGTTCCCTTCCACTGAAAGACAGGGGAAGAGTCCCAAAAGGAGCAATATGGTGCAAAACTTTATAAGAAAGATTTAAAAAAAAACAAATGGAAAATGAGACAAAATATTCTACAGTTGAAAATAAAGCAACTGGCAAAGTCAGTTATGAACAAATCATTCTACAGATCAAGTCTGGAATGGAATTAGGAGGCACAAACAAAAAGGGAAAGGATGAACAGAAGGGATGCCAAAAGTTATGATGTGATTAAATGGCAACTTCCAAATAGCAAAATGAGTCAAACAAAATCCTTTATTATCTGACCCTAATGAAGCCAATAAACAGGAAGATAAATTAAGTAAACAGCTATTAAGCAAGAAGAAAATTAGGAAGACCAAGATGGATTTCAAAGAATAAATAGCTAATGGTGCAAAACCAAATGAAAATTGCAAGAGATCAATAATTCCACTGAATCATCAGGGACTAAAGGCATCTATGAAGGAATATAAGCACATTGATGAGAGGCTTAGCAGCTTTTGTATAAGTTTCATGAAGGAGACTGCTGAGTAAATATTTACCTTGAACTTATTCTTTCCTGGCATGGAAAAGGAAATATTTTTGGATATTGAAATGTCAGGAGAAGAAATAATAACTTATAGAGTGATAGAATTCATCAGACCCAAATGACACACCTGAGAGTTCTAAGGGAGCATCAGTATGGAAAAAAAATCTACAAAAATGTGCAGTCTGTTTTCAAAATACCCACACTTCCAAAGCAAAAGAAGGTAGTAAATGTCGTATGTAAACAACTGCAGTCAGAATAACAAATGTCTGGAGGGTGTCTCAAGAGAGGGACCAGCCAGCCTGACCCTTGCAGAAGAAAATTACATCACCCTACTCCCTTGGACTTTTCTATATGTCATTAGTGTGGTGGATAAAGGAAATATCACTATGGCAACATATATATTAAGACTTAACACCTAGCATTTTGAAAGGTCTTTGACAAATATTTTGAGAGCAGGAACAGGCTAAATACCAGGATCCATAGGAGAAGAATTGTGTTGGGTGCTACTCAGTGCCATGCTTGTCACTGATTAATGTCAGAGTATTTAGGGTTCCCTCTTTTCTGTTGGTGAGATCTGCTGTTGAGTTCATGACTAGCAGGTCTGATGCACTGAGGACAAGCTAGACCACACATGCTCTGCACACATGAATGTCACCCCTGCACTAGGACTACTGTAAGGATATTAAGTCAAGTGTGTCCAGAACACTTTGCACTCTCTAGGCTTATTCAGCATTTCTTTTCAAGAATTCAAATATCGCTGGGAACTAGCAAAAACATTGCCCTGACTGGCAGATATCGAGACCTGCAGGGTCCATGTATTTCACTAAATGCTGATAATAGAAAGGTCACAGCATGTTTAACCATGTCAGGTATATTCATCCTCCTAAGTTGAGGTTCATCAGCTGAAGCATCACTGTTGAGAGTTGAGAGGGATAAATAAATGGGTGGCAAACAGAAACAAAAAGAATAGTGTAAATGAAAAAAAAATTAAAATTAATTATTCATTTCCTGAAAAGGAGTTGCACTGGTGAGGTAATAATATCACACAACTATTTATGTCTAACAGGTTCAAGAGAACAAATTTTGTGAATTTTTTTAAAGATTTACCTAAGCTAGGTGATTAGGTAAAATAATAGCAGATTACTGCAAATGCCAGTTCTGAGACATCCAAAAAAGGTTCATTACCCAGTATGCATAGCACTGGACAGTGACTGGGTACCCGAAATGTGAGTTTGAGTCTTGAAAATCTTGGCTCTATGTTATACAGTTTGCATGGTATTCAGAGATGTTTCATCTACAGAGCATTATAAATATAGGCGTAATCTTGACTAAACAATGTAAGTGGCTGTCTTAGCTGTAGGAAACTAAGATTTCAAAGTCTGCAGAAATGATCAAAGGATGTAGGAATACGAACTGCTTGAACAGGCACAAAAAGTGAGGTGCAAAAGGAAACTTCACGGTCCCCAGTGGCCTGGCATGAGTTTTTTATCTGGCTTATTTGGGCAGGCTAATGATTAGTGACTATGAATGTGATTGTTGAGTTTGCTCTTTCTTCTTCTGCCTTGACACACAGTCTGCAGTCAAGTTTTGAGGTTTTTTTTTAAAACTGATGGGGTTCTGTTTGGATTTCCAGCTGGGTCGGAATGCTGGGGAGAAGCACAAGCGTTTGGGATGGTTTGCTGAACATTTTCCTCTTCCTTCTTTCAAAATTGAATAGAAAACAAACAAGGAAGCAAAACAAAACAAGACAAAAACCAGTTGAACTATAAGCAAAGGCTTCAACTGGACTGTACTTCTGAGGAGCTGGCACAGGGACACCAATGGACTTTTACACAGAGGCTTTCAAAGGTCCCTGAAATCCACCCAGCAACCTCCTTTAGCAGCAAAACCTTGACACCTCCAGCTAAGTCATGTGGAAGAAACTCAGCCAGAGAACACAGAATACTTTTTCAGAACTTTATCATCTCAGAGTACAATGTCCAGCTCATGTCAGACTTTCTCTAGTTTCACTGTGCATTGAAGGACTTTTGTAGGGGGGGCACTGACCTGACTTTTTTTAGAATGTGGAGTTACTTCTGTACTATTAAATTAAAATTAAATTATTAAATTAAAAGGACCAGGGATGCTCTTTGGTGCTGATGTATCAGACACATTTAGGTTTGCATTCATACAGCTAAACTTATTAACCCTGAAGCTTTTGAATCCAAATTGCTGACTGGGAATGGTCCCTGACATACACAAACCACCCAGAGAAAATGCAGGTTGGCATTGGACAACACATCACTGCAGATAATTGTAACAGTTTATCAATATGGGAGACTAATAGCAGTTTTGTAAATCTCTTCTCAAATACAAACAAGGGTGTCTGAGCAAGTCTTCTCAGTCCTACTAAGGGATTGCACATCTAATACCAGCTTTTTTCGTGAATAACTGTTTTCTAGCATAGTACTGCTGAAGAGGCTGTTAGCAGAAGGGTCAAACTGAAGCTAAAGCAAAGAGCTGTTGGTAGAGACAGATAAAACTGTATTTGTTCACAAGAATGGTGAAAGAAAAGGGAGGATCCACTGGGACTGAAGGATGGTGCTATGTAGTAACATGATGTACTTGCTGAAGACAAGAAATAGAGAAGGATTAAGAAAGAAAGAGAAACCTGAAGATGTAAGAAGGCAGGCAGTGGAAAAAGTAGATTTGAGGGAAAAGACAAAATATCAGAGTACCCTCAGAGATGAGGGAGATTTTGCTTCTGTTGTGCCTGTAAATTGTATTACTGACTTTAATACATTGCTCAAATCCCCATCAGGCACAAAACAAGTGATATGAAAAGTGATATAAAGCTCCAGTGATATAAAATTAGACAGATAACCAGTGATATAAAATTAGACAGATAACCAGTGGTCCAGCTCTTTACTGTCTATGGTTATTTATAATGCCTGTCATTAGCTAGCAACTAGTAATCACACTAATGACTGCAAAGACAGTGTTTTCTTTGTGCTTGCCAAGTCTGAACCACCTAATATGATTCTGTGCTGTGAAATAATTATTCCTCTATACTATAGTGATGGCATTAACACTACATCTATATGAAATTTTTGCTTTTAGTAAAGTGTCTCAAGACCTTCCCTGCGTGGTGAGACATAACACAGGTAAGTGAGATATTCCTGATAGAAAAGTGCAGTGCCCTGTTCTACCTGCAGCCTTTTTTCCCATTACCTCTAAAAAACTTAAGTTGACCTCACTTGCCTGCAGTGTGCGCTGTGTTTGTTCATTCTCTAGCCTCTTTATGCATAATTGCAATCCCACAGAGATTGGATGTTTTACTAAAGATATTAAATGTTACCAGCAATCTCCATTAGTGTAAGAGACCACACAGAGCTCCAAAGTGCATTACATTAAGGAATTAAGTGCATTACTCCAATAGCTGAGATTAAAGTTTTCTGACTTGGTTGTTTACAGCATGGCAACTACACAGGTGGACATGATTTCCAGGTCCTATCTGAAAATCCTCCTCTATTTTATCTTGCCTCCATGGACTGGAACCTTTTTTTCTTTTTCTCTCTCTTTTCTAATGTGTGATCTGAAAGAATATGAAACGAACATGTGTTGAGGTTTAACCCCAGTTGGCAGCCAAACACCATGCAGCCACTTGCTCACCCTCCCTGCCCCAGTGGGATGGGGGAGAGAATTGAAAGGCCAAGAGTAAGAAAACTCATGCATTGAGATAAGAACAGTTTAATGTTGAAATAAAATAAATCAAAATAACAATAATAACAATTATTTAATAATAATAATAATAATAATAATAATAATAATAATAATAATAATAATAATAATTGCAATGAGAAGGAAAACAACAAAAAGAGAACAAAAAAAAACAGGAAAAACAAGTGATGGAACTGCTCACCACGTGCTGACCGATGCCCAGCCCGTCCCCAAGCAGCGATCGCTGCCCCCCGGCCAACTCCCCCCAGTTTCTATACTGAGCGTGACGCCATATGGTATGGAATAGCCCTTGGGGCAGGTTGGGTCAGCTGTCCTGGCTGTGCCCCCTTCCAGATTCTTGTGCCCCTGGCAGAGCATGGGAAGCTGAAAAGTCCTTGACTAGTGTCAGCACTACTGAGCAACAACTAACACATCAGTGTATTATCAGCATTATTCTCATACTAAGTCCAAAACATAACACTACCAGCTACTAGGAAGAAAATTGGTTCTAGCCCAGCTGAAATCAGGATGCACTGGAAACAGTTCAAAACTTAGATTGGGAAGGAAATCTGCAGTACATGCACAATGCACTGATATGTTCTTGCTTGCAGCAGAAATTGTTTTCCAAAGTACATATCCTGTCTTGCCATTTTCTTACCTGCAGTAGAAAATAGTCATTTCAGAAAAAAATAAAACCACTGACAATCTCATCTGCTTAGATCCCAGACTGCCACTGGCCATTGCTGTTCACATCCTTGTTAAATCATTGGAACACAAGTCTGAATGTTGTGTAGTATTGCCTTTGCCGGAAAAAAATTATTTAAAACTTTGAAGTGGTGAGTTCCTCTCTGCAGTAAAGGTGAAGCAGCAGGTATAGATGTGAGAAGGTTCAGGGAATGAATGTGTATGGCTTCAGTCCAAGATCTCATTTGATATAAAATAACAAGTTTTGAATAAATTAAAATAAACTGTCTCTGGACAGTTTTATTTTCTAAGGACTCTACCACAGGTCAACAGTCTACTGAATTCACTTTGTCTCTCCAAAGACAGAGTTTATGTCTGTAATAAGCCACTATATACATAAATTTACAATTTTTTATTGCTGTGTTAGTCATTGCTTAAATTATTAATTTATTGCTTAAATTATCTACCTGGACTTTAGTAAAGCCTTTGNTGGGGTTGTTTAGTTTGGAGAAGAGGAGGCTGAGGGGAGACCTTATCGCTCTCTACAACTTCCTGACAGGAGGGTGTAGTGAGGAGGGTGTTGGTCTCTTTGCCCAAGCAACTAGCGATAGGATGAGAGGAAATGGCCTCAGGTTGTGCCAGGGGAAGTTTAGATTGGATATTAGGACAAATTTCTTTCCTGAAAGAGTGGTGAGGCATTGGAATAGGCTGCCCAGGGAGGTAATGGAGTCACCATCCCTGGAAGTATTCAAAAAATGTGATGATGCGGGACTTTGAGACATGGTTTAGTAGGCATGGTGTTGTTGGGTTGACAGTTGGACTAGATGATCTCAGAGGTCTTTTCCAACCTTAATGATTCTATGATTACTCAGCAAGTAGGAAATTTGGTAGAACAAAAAATGGATGCACTTTGGTCAAAAGGTTTGCAATGAACACTGCCAACTTCATGTGCTCATCACTGGAGAAGCATAACGAAAAGTAGTTAGAGATATTATATGGATCCTAGGTCTGTTGTGTACACATATAATCACATTTTCTTAATTTTTTTCTTTTGCATTTAATTCAATTTTTAATATTCGTTGCCACGATTAAAATGAGGTTGGTTTCTCCTGAATTGGGAATGTCATCCTTTTTGTACATTGTTACTAGATTTCACAGATTTCATTATTTTTTCATTAAAGAATATGTAAGAATGAAAATGTGAAGGATTCAGAATGATCAGCTCACTGGAGTCTCCAGGGGGTGCTTGGGCCTTTGGAAATTTCACTTTGGGAAGTGCAATTTGTTCCCCTGAAGAGGGTACTTGGATGATCAATGATGCCAGATGGAGTGTCAACAGTGGGAACTAACTGGGGGATGATCACCTCAGCAAAACTGGGAAGGTTTCTACAATCCTCTGGTCACAAGTAGTGTTCATCAGGGTTTGATACTGGGACAAATACTGTTTTGCCTCTCCTTAAAGAACCAAATCAGGGAGATGGAATGCATTTGCTGCAAGCTGGTGGATGACACTAAACTGGAGGGAGCCCAGTTTGGGCTCCCCAGACATTGACAAAGTGCAACAAGTTGAGCAGAAAGCCATAAAGATAGTCAGGAGGCTGGAGCACCCAAAATACTATGCGGGACGTACATACCTTTCCAACCTAAATTATTCTGTTATTCTACAATTCTAAGTAAACTGCAAATGGCATTTCTCTTTCTGTTGCCATAAATAACTGCCTGAGAAAGCTTTGCTTTCATCATTTCTCTTCCTCAATGATGAAAAAAAGGAAGTAAATGGGAAAGAGTGAAGATCAATGTGAGAAGAGGAAACCTAAATCCCGTGTATGGAGATTGTTCTCATGAAGAAGGTATATAGTTCAAAACAGTAAATATAGCCACCATGACCTGCTAATTTATCATTCATATTGTTGTCTGTGAGTGTAGCAGAGCTGTCCCTCCTTCAGAATATTCTGGAACTTGGGCAGGGGCAGTCTTCTAAAGCTGACCTGAGAGTTTTCACTGTGCCGTGGCACTGAAAGGCTAGACCTGAGCCAGCCTAACCGACATATGACACGTTGCCTGGCTCTGTTAGCTACTCGGTGTCTTCTTTAGCATCATGTCCATGGGATCAGGAAGGCACTTAATTGTACCTATTTTCAAGCCAGGATGAAGAGTCATTTTCACAGAGCTGTTTCAGTATTTATTGGCATTTTCTATAGAAAGTAACATGGTTAAATCATCTGTCAAAAACTTCCTGAAATTTAGCCCCACAGAAGGGTGAAGCTGTGTTATTTTTACTCTTTCCTATATTGAGTTGCATCCCTATGTACATTTTTTATAGATCCATTTTCATATAGTAGCATCTTCTCAAAAGACATAACATTGTGTAATAACAGAAACTCCTGACTGTGGGACAAGCAGACAGAAAAAGTAAAACTGGAAACCAGGCCCAAAGGTCTTTAGCAAATCATGTTTCTAAATTAAGACTGCAAATGTAATAATTTCTTATGTATCTCAATGCAACCTTCTGCACAGCTGATGTCCGTTTTGCTTGCACATTAATGTCTATGCTTATATTGGAACACTAAGCCCAAGAAGTCTATGCCCTGAACTACCTACAGACTTTTTCTGGCAGACATAAATTTTTCCTTGATATAGTTTATACTTATTAGTCCTTGAGGTAGAAGCAATTAAACTGGGGTACCTTACTCTCTTCCTTGTTTCTACAGAAATAACTCCGATCCAGACTGATGAATGCTTGAGCGTACCAAGTAAAGCACTCAGAAACATTACAGTCAATATGGCCCTGGGAAAGGTGATTTGTGTATAAGCATTACAATACCATATTTAAATACTTGATCATGTATTATTTTGCTTACTTGCCCTTGGATTCAGCCAAACTCATACAGGAAAGGAGTTTGTTGGGTTTATTGCAAGAACCTCCTTTGCTTGTTGCAACAGAAAGGCAGTTTTAATAGGATGGTGGGTTGAACTAAAGAACTGGATCTTCCCCTTCCCTCCACTATAGATCTCATGTAATGCTGGACAAGACCACTGTTCTCTGAGCTCCTCTTTTACTGGGAAGGTGCCAAACAACAGACCCCAGGGTTTGATTTACTCAAATGTTGAGTGCTTACAGCTGCTACTAAAACCACTTCAATGATGCTTTTAGCAGAGAAACAAAGAAAATAATCTAAAAATCTCAGACAAAGGAGGTATTAAATGTCTTCATTAGACTGATAGTCAGAAGGCATACGAGTCAATTCTTGCTTTTCCAGTCCCTTTGAACTATAAATACCTGGGCACAGCACAGTAGAGGGGTGCCTGTGATCCAGGCATCTGAGATGACCTGCGATCTGCAGAACTGCTTCAACAGAGCCAGCCAGAAGTCTTGTGTGGGTCCCTTCTCTTTCTGTAACACCTTTTGGATTATAGTAATTGAGTCCTGCCCTTTGCCTCTGTTCCTATGAATGACCATTTGACATCAGACAGTACCAAGCTGGCCTTCAGATGTGCAGACTGACCTGCTCGCATCAGGATTAGGAAATAAAGCTTTATGAGGGCTACTATCAGATTGCTCTGATGTCATGTGAGCAGCTCAGACCTGTGGTGTAGCCTCCAGAAACAGGAGTTTAAGACTGCAGAGAGATACCTGAATACTCCAGAGCTGTGAACTGCTCTACTGCAGCTGAGACACTGGTCCCTGTTGGGGATAGATTCAAAAAAGAGTGTGAGCAAGAGAGTACTCAGTATTAGAATAAATGCCTGAAAGTAGTAAAATCTTACCTTTCTGCTGAAAAGTTATCTCTCCAGTAGCCCTGTTGGCATAAAAATAAAGGTTAATTCCTATATTTTCTCTTTTTCCCCACTTTCTCATTTTCCATCAGAATGATGCATATGTGGTTTGGAATTTAACAGTCTCATCTGGGCGGCGTAGTTGTAAAATGACCATTAAAGGCTCAGCAAGCATTTCTGTCTCCTGTGACCTTACAGAGGTTGTCAGACAACAGTCATAGAATTTTGATTGTTATCCTTATCTTTGGTGCTTTATATTTGCTTCTTCATGACTTTGGTCCACCTGTCTCCTTCAAGTGTAAAAATCAAGTTGATCTCTCCAAAAATTAGTGAGGCCATACTGCTATTATCTTGTTAATAGTGAAACAACTTGCTTCTAGCTTTACTATATGCATTGAACATTTGTGACACAATTGACTATTGAGGTGCTCAGTCACATTTGTATAGCTTTAGAAATCCATGAATGCATACTAGAGGGAATGTATAAAAATGGCACTTTGCAGAAGAGTTTGATGACCACATTCGTTTCATGATCAACACAGTGCTGTGAAAAAGCTCAAGGATTTATCATCTAGGTTTTGGGGAAATGTTTAACATTAGAGTTAATGTGATGCAACTCTGTCACCAGCACTGTGACACCCCTTTCCCTACGCACCACAGGTGTGAACTCCCATAGTCCTTGTTGCCTTCAATCTGTTGACTGTGTCATCTCATTGACTCACAGGAAAAATAGTTAATTTTTTAAAAAAGTTAGTTTTTCTTCAGGTCAACAAAGGGGTCAAGGTCACCCTGGAGACAAACATTAAATTTGATGCAGGGGAGGAAGTGGAAGATCTGCTTTTCTGGCAGCAACTTGACTTTAGATCAGATAAAATTGCATATGCACATTCAGTGCAATGGCGTAAAGAGAGAAATATTTCATGGCCAAAGGAAGAGGGATCATAAACACTCTTTCTGTTTCAGTGAATGAATCTTGTATCTGTCTGTAGGTGTGGATGGAGAAATTGTTACGAGAAAACAACAGGCCAGAAAGGAAAACAATTTACTTAGAAGACTTTTGTATTAAAGTTTGCGATGGACTGACAGGCTCTGGACACTAGGAGTCTTCTGTTGAATTTGCAGGAGCTGATGAACTCACAGCACCAAAAATCTGCTGAATTTGTACGAGGACATGAGCACACACTAATATCACCCACAGGCTGTGTACCTCAGGCTGCATCCAAGAGGAGGTGGAAGCCATATGCACTTGAAAACTACAGGAGTATATATATACCTGGTGAAGCAAAGGACCTTCTGAGGGACTTTGAATGCTTACAACTCTACTTCTGATTGAGCAGCTGGGGTTGTTTTCCCAGCTATTACTCCAACTGGGTAACCATGTGTGAGTGAGCTGAGTGAATGAATTACTGAATATGTTGTGTGAATAGCTATCTGCTACCAGTAATAACAGCTTAATGAATAGCAGGTACTGTAAAACGTATTGATTGCAATCCGTGCTTTGCACACACACACATAGAAGCACACACTTGATTCCCTATAAGGAAAAAAGGAATTTACGAAAGAGGTAGTCAATGACTCCATTTGCATTACCTTATCTACAGTGATACAACTATCCTAGATCCAAGAGCCAAATATCCAGGAAGGCAGAACTAATGAGCTGTTTGGAAAAGGCAGAATTTGTTTATAGGATATGTGGTAGGTAGGTCACAGAGGTAGGAATAGAATTCAGAAATTCTCATTCAATGCCTCTTGCTTATCTCACCATAATGAAGAAACATAAAAAGCAAGGGAGTGGACTAGATTTCATAAGGGAAGAGTATATGCTGCCAACAGATACCCCCAAACAAGTCTCGTGGGAAAGTTTTGCAGTTTCTAATATCCCTTGCTGCATCCCTGAATTGCTAATGTATCAAACAGTCGTTGCCTCACATGGGGCATAAGAATTCCAGTTTCATTTTGCTATCTTCTCTTTCTCTCCACAAAGCAGAGTTCAAGGGTTACAATTCTTACAAAAGAGTTTGACAAAGGATTCAGTGGCCATGGCTCCTAGAAGAAGCATTTAAAAGTATAGATGCATATGGATACTGAATAATGGATTTTCTAGGCTATGAGCTACAAATGAAGGAAACTCCTGAATTTGTGAAAAGAGAGAATCCTCTTAGGACAAAACAGTTTTTAGTAATTGGGAAATGCAGCTGAGACCCCAATGACAAGCATTAACAAAAAGCAGGCAAGGAACGCTAGCATATCATTGTGGGGGGATCTGGATCTGTTGCCACACATGGGATTAAAGGGTGTGTCTGTGAACCCATCTGTGCAGGCTTCTGCTGTGTTATGGCCAGAAGAGATCCTCTCTTGTACATGACCCCACTAACCACTTCATCGACCTCCCCACCAGGATGTAATGAGAAGAGCAGCTGATACCTCCCCAGCACTTATCTAGGACCATTTACAAAGCTCCAACAGGAATAATGTGTTTTCCTTACAGCTGAGGATGACTTTGCCCCCCCACCCCCAGCCTTTTTTCATATTTACTTTCCCAGGATCTTAAACACAATAGCACTTCCTTCAATTACTCACAGCTGCCTAATCAACCTTGACATTGAAAGTTTTACTTTCCTTTTCTACCAAAGGAAAACGAACAACCAGCCTCTCCCTGCATTGTAGATCAAGCATCAGAGACTACAGCATTACCTGATTTTCAGATAATACTTCTCCACTTACCTGGTTCACCCATCTCCAGAGAGCAGCAGAGCTCTCTAGCCCTGAGGATACAAGTATTTACAGTAAAACCAGTCATAATATCTGCTTCTGACTAGTTCCTAATTAGTTCCAAAGTCAGGTCAGGAAAAAGCCCCACTAAAGTGCAAAAGCACAGTGGTCCTGAAAAACCTGTAGCAGTCAGTATCTTTTAACCTCCCATTTCTTCTCCACTACTCCCAAAAACTTTGGTGGCTTTAATATAAAACTGAAATAGAAAATTAGAAACGGGACAAAACAACATTGTCCTAGTGAACACTCACAGAGCTTCACCCAGCTTGGCCCTCAGCTGTTTTTTATCAATTAACTAAACTGATTTCAGCTGCATTCAACTGCATTCTGACAATGGAGGGCAGGACATGGTGCTCACCTGCTCTGTTCTGATTCATAAATAAGTGAATAACTGTACAAACAAATGAAACTCATGGCTCTGGATCTAAGGAAGTTCACCTAGGACCAGTAACTGGATGCTAGGAAGGTACTACCTCAGGATTTAAAAATTAATTAGGTGTTGGTACTTACTGACAATTTTTAAGAACAAATGTTGGTGGATTTCATAAAGCGACACATCTATATGTGAGCAAAGGCCTACCTATAGGTCCCACTTTCCTACCGTGATAGACCATGGTGGCACACACATGGTGAACTCAGTGCTGGCACACAGAGGGGAAAGACTGCAGGGAAAAGATCAAATCCAAGTTATTTAAACTGAGGAGAAACAAGGACTAAGAAAATTACTTTTAGAGAGAGAGGCACAGGCAGTGTCACTGAGCACTTACATCTTACTTTTTAAAAGGAACTGCAGGTATCAAAGTGCAGCCTTCATGGTCAGCAGACGTTGCTAATCCTTTCCTATTCTTTATCTCAGTATCAGGTCAAAGGTGCAATGGAGCTGGAAGGGGAACAGCTGCAGCACACGGCCAAAAATAGAAAATGTCTACAAGCTGCCAAGGGTGAGGTGGCGGCACACACAACCACATGCCTTCAGCCAGTGCAGCTGGGCTGTGCTTTTGGCAGTGCGGGCAGAGGACAGGCTCCTCTCAGCGCTTCCCTTGTGCTGCACTGACCCACCGTCTGCAGCACAGTGGGTTCCACACGGAGGAGGAATCTGAAGGTGGAAACCTGTGAGAAAGTACAAATCTGTATTCGTTGAGGTTGAGGGAAGAAATGCAGGTTTCAACTTCTGTCTGTGACAAAGGACCTGGAACAATCTTGTCCAGATGAAGAGGTCATTGTCCCCACCCCAGAGATTCAGAAACAGAAACCAAGCTAAACCTGGTCACTGCTAGGATGTCTGTCTCCCTCCTGTGCCTCCCATGGTGGTCGCACAGAATGCATGTGCTCATTCTAGACGTGACGATGTCTTTCCTTGTGCTCCTGCTCCAAACCTCTGCTTCTGCCTTTGCAAAATGGACTGCTGCTTAACTTGGTGGGTTGTCATGATATTCATCAGAGTCTACCAAAGCACCTTCTGATTCTGAGCAGGCAGGTGTTACAATGGTGGTCATGGCAAAAAAAAAAACAAAAAACAAACAAACAAAAAACATAGGAAGGCCTGGAGAAACCATGCTGCGTTGACAGGAGGTGAGCGTTCTCTAAACTGGGAGCTTTCTCTTAAACCATACCTGCTGACAGCTTCTATCTCAGGAGTTTTGCTCTTTGCACAGCACAGGCTTTACCTTTGGTGAAAAATAAACAGGTTTCGGGGGAGTAGAGGATGCCTCAGCATCTGTTGTCTGTAGCCATGAATTAACTTCTTGATGGGGCTGTTGATAGTCTTGGCACATTCACATACTAGGGACAAAGCAATGTCTGTTGGCAACAGCATGTATGCTCATCTATCCTGGATTTTCCCAGCTGTAAATGGGCATCTGGTCATTCAGCCTGGGAGATGGATATCCCTGTTACACTACTCTGTGACACTGTATGCAGGAAACAGGCACACAGTCTGCTTGGACTGCCTGGCCACCGAGCCTCCGGCTACCCTTTGCTATAGAGGTATCAACTTTTGGAGACAGTTTTTGTGCTAAGCCAGTACAAGGACAAGGCAAGTAACAGTTTTGTCTTCAAATACAAATGGATGAGACAAACAGCAATTCAGAGAAAGCTGAGAAAATAAGGATGCACTCTCTTTTTAGCTGCTGGTGAAGCACTATTGCACCTAAGTGCCTGTATGACTGTAAGCCTATCAGACAAAATTTACAATGTTATCTAGACCTCTAAAGATAAAGAGTTGTCAAGGGAGAGCTATTACAGCATTCAAATGAGTTTCCCCTTCACCTTCTGTGAGATTTAACATCTTACCTGGATGGATATTTTTTGCAAATCATCCAGACATCTTTAAGGCACTTAAAGACTCAGGAGTCCTGCAGGACGGTTCCATTTTTAAACCAAATGCAGTGTCCAGGCCCTGTGCACAGCAGTGGGTTGCTTCTTTCAGGAGTGCTGATACTCACGGGGCATATTTCTGTGGATCCCTGTATGTAGCTGACAGCTAACTTAGGGCTTTGAAAGTGCCCCTTGTAGGCACCTGTGTACTGGCTATAGGTAATATACTGGTCCCCTCCGTTGTATCTAAAATAGCTAGATGGTGTGAGTATTGCCCTTCATCCCAGCCAAAGTGTCCACCTGGTTATCCTTATCGAATCTGGCAGGAGATAAGGGTAGGATACATCACACCTAACGTCAGCCAATTAAAAGCTCAATATCCTTTTTAAGTTTGTCTAATTTTACTCAGAAGTGATAGGAAAATATAATTCAAAAAACCAATTCATCCCTGCTATAATATTTCACTCTTAATACTGCCTGGGTCAACCACCAGAGGTAGTTAGTTGTCTCCAACAAGTAAGGAGGAGGCAAGGTGTTGATCTCAGACAGTGAGTCAGGCTTTTTAGAAGATCTTGATTTTCTTTTATTCGAGCACTAGATTCTCTTAGAAAAAAAAGAGGACAAGCTTATAGATAACACAGACTCTTGATGTGAAGAAAGGTTTGTGTACCCACAAACTTGTCTGGGTTCTTTTTTATTTATTTTTCCAGTTTTACTAGTTAATCTAATAAAAGTTATAATTTTTTTTTTTTCTGTGGTCATGCCTATACACCATAATGGCTATACTATGAATTTACACTAGATAGATGGCTAGGTGCTGAACAATATCTTGTACAGAATGAGTCTCTTGTGTCAAATCACAGTTAGCTTCAAGTTATAAGAGAAGGTCTGCAACTGTGGTGGGTTGACCTTGGCCAGCAGCCAGACACCCACTCAGCTGTTCTGTCACTCCCCCTCCTCAGGAGAAAATCATAGAATCATTAAGGTTGGAAAAGACCTCTGAGATCATCTCGTCCAACCATCAACCCAACACCACCATGCCTACTAAATCATGTCCTGAAGTGCCACATCCACACGTTTTCTGAATACCTCCCGGGATGGTGACTCCACCACCTCCTGGGCAGCCTGTTCCAATGCCTCACCATATGATGAAATAGCTCATGAGTTAAGATAAAGACAGGGACATCACTCGCCAGGTACCATCATGGGCAAACCAGACTCAACTTGGAGAAAATTAATATAATTCATTGCCATTTAAAACAGATCCAGGTAGTGAGAAAAAAAAAGACAAACATTAAAATGATACCTTCATAGCACTCCCTGACTTCCCCATTCGCACCTTCACCCCCGACTCCTCAGGGGCGGCCATGGGGGCTGCGGTCAGTCCACGCCAGCCCCTGGGGGCCGCTCCTCCCTCCTCCCACGGCTCCCTGCTCCAGCGCGGGCCCTTCCCCGGGCTGCAGGCCTCCAGGGACAACCTGCTCCCGCCGGGGCTCTCCCCGGCCGCAGCTCCCGCAGGAAATATCCCCCTGCTGCGGCGTGGGGCCCTCCCCGGGCTGCAGGCTGGGTCTCTGCTCCAGCGGGGTCTCTCCAGGGCTGCCGGGGATCCCTGCTCCGGGCCTGCAGCACCTCCTGCCCTCCTCCTCCTCCGGCCTCGGGCTCCCGCTGCTGCTGCTCCCTCCTTGGCTTCCTCCTCCTCTGCCTGGGCCGCCTTTGGCCCTTGCGGAAACCTGTTTCCCCCCTCCCCTGCCCCGGCGCCCCCAGCTCGGCTGAGGGGCTCCGCTGTGCCCTGCGCTGGGGCCGCTGGAGCCGGCTGGCACCGGCTGTGGCCGGCACGGGGCAGCCCCGGCCTCGCCCCACGCAGCCCGCCATGCCGCCCCGCTGGCAGCACCCAGGCACGGGCACCCCAAACAGTGGCACAGACAGCTTAAGGAATTGCTCACAGCCACGTGGAGACAGGACCAGACCCCCTCTCCTTGGGGCACCTGCTTTCTGCCCCCAGCCCAGCCATGAGGATGCCACAGGAAAGGTGAACAGCTCACCAGGGCAGAGCTCTCTGCAAGCGTCGATGCCTGATGTACCTGCACAGCCCTTGACTCCAACCTGGAGCTCCTCTGTCTGCAGATGACAAACAGTTTAAGTTGTCTCAGTGTTTGAAATGGCATCGCTCCCTGTAGCAGTATCAGCAGGGGTTTTCATTCCCTCTTGTCTCAGTAACTCAACACAGAAATCCCCAAACTCCATGGGGAACGGGGGATATTCCTTCCTTCTTGTACCTTGTACACAAGGGCCGTGGGCAAACATAGTGGTACAGGCAGAGTTGAAAGAGTTGTTGAAGGCAGCTGTCCCCACAGGCAGGATGTCACTGAAGGTTTTATATTACTCCTGGGCCTGTCTGCTCATGTGTGACCCGTGGAAGGTCCTTCTCCCCACCACGCCTTACTCCAGGCTGGCCCTGACCTACCTCTTGCTTATTAAGAGTGAGATTTACATAAATGCTTAATATTACTCAAGCTGCCCAGCATACATCCCACCTGAAGTCATTATCCTCTGTCTGAGCCTTCCTAATCACTATTCCACAGCAATCAATTAGGAGGTGACTAACAAACAATTAGGACTTCAGGGGTGTGGATAAACACTCCAGACACTGAGATCTGGCTTCATGTAAATATGCTTTGCAATCAAGAATGAAATCAAAGACCAACAAAATGTTCTGAAAGCAGAATTAGTCCTCAGATAGAGAAGTGCAAGATAGATGAGCATGACCTTTTGCTGAAACAGAGGAAGGTGTCATCTCTGCCCACAGGCTCTTTCCAGGAATGTCAGTAATGGACTGAAAAAGTTGCTCATGGGGTCAAACCCAAGGTGTTTTTAAACCCAGGAGATTCTTAGCCCTGTAGCAACAGCCAGAGGGAAGCCAGCTTAACCTGGGTCCAGCACAACTGAGGAGCTGAAGTAATACCACAGTGGTTTGGCCAGCCTCCACTGCTATTTTAAAGGTGACCCAGGTGCATCTATGTCAACAAGCTTCATTTGGTGCATCACTGAGGCTGAGGTACAACTTTTTGGTTTTCCTGGGCTGTGGCAGGTCAATCCATCCATCATTCCCTTGGCTGTATGATGTAGGTGAAAGTTGTGTTCCTCCTTCTCAGAGAGAGGCAAAAGGGCTTAGCTGGTATGTTATTTGGCAAAAAAAAGAAAAAACAAAACAAAACACCGGGATTGAGTTAAAGGAAATTATTTGCAAATTTAACCTAAATTCTGCTGACTAACATTAAGTGGGGAAACCAATGAAAACAAAAATTAAACTGTTGATGCTTCTGGGCCTGCTGATTTTTCATAGACAGCATTTGATATTTTGCATTTGGCAGTGGCATTTCAAGACACAATGGACCTACCTTTATCTGGGGGAAAAAAAAAACCTAACCAAACAAAAAAAAAAAGGCAGTATTTTTAATGATTATTATTATCTTGGCTTGATGAGCCAATCAAAGATGTAATTGCTTGCATATATTTATCATTTTCATTCTCTTCCTCTCTGGTTTTTGGTTTGTTGAGGGTTTTTTTGTAGGATAATGTGTACCTTTTTGGACTCCACGAAAGGGAACATCCCCAGGGCAAAGCTCCCAGCTGCCTCAGTCCTTTGTGTGGCGTGTGCTTTGAGTGGGCCAAGTGACCTCTGTGGGCATCTGGGTAAATACCGAACAATCTGACCCTTATTTCACTGCAGTCCACAGTAAAAGATAATGCCCAGAAGAAGTGATGACCCTAGGAATGAAAAGTTTTGTCAGCTCTTTGCAGGAGACAGCTCATTAAGTATCTTTTGGGGATGTTTCCTTTAGTAACCTCCTGAGGTTGTCAGAGCTGTGGAAGCAGCTGTCCCTACAGGGATCCCTCTTCTCTGAGAGAGCTCTCCACTTAAATGAACAGATGGGACACAGAATGAAGCTGGAATAAAAGTTCAGCTATTTGTAAATTGTGAGTTTGTTTTTGTTTTGTTTTCTTTTGTTTTGTTTTGTTATTTTAGTGGACAGCCCAGGACCCTGGTTCTTTTGGCAGCAAATCATCTACTGAGAGCAAATAGCATGGGAAAACTGGATGCAGAGGAAGTGTCAGGGAGGTTTAAGGCAATGTGTCAGCCAGAGGAATGGAGAGTTTGTGCCAAGCATGAGAAAAGGTCTGGCACAGAGAAGGTCCCAGGTGGAAGGGAGAGAAAGAAAGGCTGTGAGAAGAAGAAATTATTTTTTCCAAACTCTTTAAAGAGATAAAACAGGGAAAATACTGTATTTGGTATTGAAATGAGATGGAAAAGATCTCTAAATGCAATGTGTTCAGAAAGTACAGGTAATGCTGGATTTCCTCTAACAACAATTACTCTCCTAACCAGTGGTAACAGTAATAGACTAAACCTTGTGTTCGCACCAACAATTTCACAATAACCAGACTCAGGGCTGGGAGTTTTCATCTTGACTTATTAGAGGAAGACATTTGTTAAAACCCCCACAGAAAATTGCAAAAGGATGCTGCAAATGGAGAATCTCAGTTTGGAGGGTTCAAAAGGCACAGCAGGGTTTTACGGAGGGATATTCTGTTTGACTGCTCACTGAAGAAAACCAAGGTCTGAAATCCAGGAAGACTTTAAATTCAATAGGAGGATTAATGGGTACCAGAGACTTCATCCTTAGATTTCACTGCAGAAGAACCAGGGTCTTAGCCTCCACAAATCAGAAAGAAGTACAAGTTCATGGGCTTTGTATCTTGCCTTAGTAGATGTGGCTGAACTGTGGGTGTTTTTCCTCATACAAGATAGGTAACAAACCTGATATGTGAGCACAAGGTTAACAACTGCTGTGATTAACTGCCAGTCTCACAATATCTTGTATTTCCTGAAGCCCTGATTCCTAGAATTACTTTTTTTCTCTTTTCTTTTTGTAGTAAAAGGGACCATCTGAATATAGAAGGGTGCTGTATATTTCTAAGATCAGACGATGAATTAAAATCACAAACTATTATTTTTCCTTCAGTTTCAAAATACCTTGCTGCTTAAAGCAGTCTTGTATTTTCCCCACTATCGGTCTCCTGACTCCTGGATGCCAGGCAGGAGGACAAGAAAGGGAATGCCCATCACACAGGGTGTCTACAGAGCACTGAAATAGGAGTAGGATACTCCGGTGCTCGCCCCACTCCTACTCCCCGCTTCTCTCCTCCAAAGCAAAGTATTAGGCATCACTCAGTTCTGCTCCTGCCTGCCCTCTTCTCTAAACCAAAGTCACTTTGGGAGCAGAGGACTGAAGAAATTTAATCTTCTTCCCTCCCTGCAACTAACAGGGGTCTCTGACAGTCCAGACATTTTTCTCACTGGAAAAGGCACTTAGCCTTGCCCTGTGTCACTCTACCCACCTAGAAAATGAAAGGAGTGGACTCTAGCATGAGCAGTGATTGTATCGGTGGTATTATTATTATTATTATCAGTATTTTCCTGTCAGACTATCTGCCAGATGTCTCTTCTCTCCAACACTTTTTCGTCCTAAACCTCATAGGCCACTTGAACTAGAAGAACCAAAATGATTGCTAAAACAATGAAAAGTAAACCAAAATTCAAGAGGTTATTATTAGCTTCAACTCAGCTTTGTAATATTACAGTCATGCTCCTTTTTGTTCATTCAAAGTACAGGACAAAACTTGTTTGCCCAAAGGTTAACTGTGGCATTAAGATATTCCTGAGCTTAATGGGCTAGTGAAGTGAAGGCAGACTGTTTTCTGTCAGTGATGACACGCAAAGAATAGCTAGACACTTCTAATTGCACTAAACCACTGGGTTATCTACCCTAAAGTGGGTCAGCCGGAGGCAGCCTTCAATACAAATCTGGACACTTACTAGAAATTGTGCCTCTGTAGCAAGGGTCTTGTAAATGAAAATGTTGCTTAGCTTTCAGTTTTTCCTATATATTTCTTGCAATGTTGATAATAAAATCCAGTTAGTAAGTCAGCAGTTTGTAAGAACATTCAATTTTCTTTCCCTGTCTGAGGCTAGATTGATCTTGCTGCTGGTCTGGATGATGTCTGGGTTTGCATCCTATTTTCAGATTAAAAAGTATACTTTAAAATTGAGTGTGATAGTAGAAATGTTGAACAGTGGGTATTTCCACTGAGCACACCTGCTTAAACTATTTTTGAGCACTTAAAATATACTGGCCCATGGCTTCCTGAGCATCAAACTTCATTAAGTCCATACATTTCCCAACTCCCATGGGAAAGAAAGGAAACACAAACCCCCAGATTCATCCTGGCTAACTGCAGGCACCAGGCACAGGTGCTCACATCAGGAAGCTGTCAATCTAAATCTCCCATGTATTCTGGAAAGAGAGACAGGTATCTCCAAGAAAGCAGTGTTGTCTACCTACCTTGTACATGAGGGAGTCCATCTCTCTCCATGAAGGAAAATGG
This sequence comes from Scopus umbretta, assembly GCA_013400535.1. Classification (NCBI taxonomy): domain Eukaryota; kingdom Metazoa; phylum Chordata; class Aves; order Pelecaniformes; family Scopidae; genus Scopus; species Scopus umbretta. The sequence goes on from VZTL01070376.1 coordinate 54,928, forward strand.
GGCCATCTCAGCTCCCGCCTTACATTAAATCACTCAGTTAAGTACCTACTAGCTGTAATGAAAGTGCAGTTTGTTGGCCACAAGAAACACTCAAAGGCTAGAGCTACTTTCCTAATAAATTAAACAGAATGAGGGAACATCAGTGGGTACCAGACCAAGACTGTATGTATTGCTGTGTTCTTCACACCAGCATAGTTTTGGCTTGGGACATCTAGCACTTCCTCTAGGACCTTAGCAGAGTACAGAAACTACTCTCAGTAACCAGTCTACACAGTCACCCTTCAGAGAGCAAGAAAAGTTAACAGTATGGACACGGGCTGTTCTGTGCCAGTCAGCCAAAGTACCAAAGGATGATTTTGGACATGGGTGGTTTACTAGGGTAGATGTAGCTGGGGCTTGGATGAGTCCCAGCTGCCTCCAGATATCCCCTAACTAATGCCAGATGCAGATATTTTCAAGCTTCTCTTTGCTAAAATATCATTGCCCATAAATCAATACTATAACAGCATCTCATTTGAAAAACGTGGGCAGCACTTTGAGATATTTCCATTGCCATGTCACCACCGGGTTATGATCTGCTTGTGATTTAAATGGTCTGATTGTTTTTATTCAAACCAAACAATTTACGTCTCTCTCTGTGACCTTGCCAACATAAACATGTCAGGGATGAGGAAGGGTCACAGTTTGACAGACCTGCTTGCATGGACATAGGAAAAGGCTCTCACCCAGACAAACCTGACTTAGAGAATCATTTGCTTTAAATCAAATGGAAGCCTGCACTGGAAGAACAGAGCTTTATGCTTAATAAAATGTCTAAATAGAAAAGAAAATAATAAGGAATGCCCAGGGCGATTCATCAGGGAATAGTATCACCAATCCATCATCATCAAAGGAACACCAGGTGTCCCAAGAACCTCTGACTACCACAGAATAGAAAATGTAAACTAACAATGAATGAAATCAGGTGTATCTTTTTTAAAATTTTTTTTTAGTGTGTGTATGTTCACTTTGTCTGCAATGAACACATTTAAAAAAAAACCAATCTTATTATACATATAATAAAAAGCTATAAATATGTAAATGAAATTCTACCATATGTCTCTACCATATGCAAGTCAAGGTATGAATGTAAGTCAAAATGACTATTGCCACTGAACTCAGCTGGAATATGGCCATGAGCATTCTGGAGTTTTAAGAACACTGAGAAGGTCACGCGTCAAATACTCAAAACTGTTTTGGGTATTTTTATTATTTCTGATGCCACAGTGTCTGTGATCTACAGTTTAGACATGCAAGGTTAAATTCCAAGACTATTCAAGCACTCACATCAGGTAGGGTCTTTAACTCTGAAAATTGTATCTTAACTAAGAATCACTTGAAACACATGCATCCAAAATTGCAGATAATTTTTAAAAATAATGGCTTTGCTTTTTCCAATTATCCCAAGTAAAATAAGGATGAGAGTTAGAAAATTCCTTCTCTGTTACTAAGATATCTAGATCTTATCCCTTTGCCCACATCACATTTAGTATCTCTATCTCATATTCAGATTGCTGGATTTATTTGTGTTTACTCTCAAGATTATTCAGTAATGTTCACTGGAGTCGTCTCTTAACAAAGAAATGGACATAGAAGGCCTCCTTCAGTTTCTGAAACTGCACAAGTTTCTCTGGCATGTAAAAAAAAAAAAAAAAACAAAAAACAAAAAAAACCCCCACGCAAATCAAAACTGTAACAATTTTTTTCATATTGAGAAATTCAGCCAGTTTTTTAGATCTTTCATTTATTTTTCCCCAAAATTGTCAGTTGACCTTTTCAGGCTATTACAATTAAAACTTTGTTATTATTGTTTTATTATGAGTGATGTTCTTGTATCCATAACTGTCTACAGTTCTGCAGAAGGTTTTGTTCATCTTAGAACTTGTTTATTTTTTTCAAGAGCATCAGTTGAAATAACAAAAAGATACTCCTTTTTTGTGTAAACCTTGCTTTTTTGTTGGTTTTTAATGAACTATCTTGTCAGCAGCTCAAAGATCAGAGAATTCCAAGAAGACCTCATTTCATATGTAAATTAATTTCTCTGATCTTCATTTATTTCAAATCTTTTTTAAATAAAAATCTTAGGAAGAACTGAAGCAGAATCTTAATGTCTCATCTCTAGACTTGACATAGCTTTTAATTTATGCCTTTCAGGCAGCCTACGGACTAAGCAAGGTGTAATCATGTGTTTTATTTGCATCCTGAATTGAATAATATTCTTACTACTCTAGTAGACTTTCCTGTATTTTACCTAACGATTCTAACGACAGAAACATAACTCATAAAACACAGTAGTCTTTGGGAATTAGGAGCAGAACCAAGTTTTCCCCCCTCCCCAGTTGTGTGCTGTAACCACAATACAACAATTATGACCTTATTTGTGTGTGTTTTCTAGGCCCAGAGGCCCCTCTTTGGAAAGATGGGGAGAATGCCCTTGCTTAGCAAGATTAATGCAAGCTGAACCTCCCTGGTTCTGTGCCAAATCCTCTGATCATTCAACTTCTACATAAAGGGGGCCAAAGAAGACCATGATGGGCACACTGTTGGTTCACCAGGGAACAAAAAACAAGAAATATCCTCTTCCAAGAGTCACAGTTGGGTTGGGGCACTTACTGATTGGAAAGTTGTCCATGGAGTTCAGGAATCTACAGGCTTCAGTCCATGGATTTATGGACTTCATAACCTAATTCCACCACTTTTTTACTACCTTGTAAAATATGCTGAGAGATTTCCAAAGATGCTAGGGAATGTAACAGCTTCTATGCCTGGGCACTGCCTCTTTTAGACAGAAAAGCCCCTCTTTTTACCTTTTATCAATCAGTTTCTTCTGATTCAACTGAGTGACTCACTGTTGCCGCAAGGGCACATATGCAAAATCTGACACAGCACTGGTCTTTGGTGGCTCCTGAAGAAAGGAGAAACTCTTTCCATTTTCCAGTGACATGCAGCTGAATTTATGCTGTGCTGAGGCAGCTCAGTTCATGCCCAAGAGCTGTATACACTTCTTAGCGATATGGGTTTAAGACATGTCCCCATCTGGTTTGGCAATATTTTCCACCCACTTTATAAAAACTTTGTACATAAGTACAGGGATGTAGGCCTCAAAAGACAACCTCTAAATGTACAAAGAGGTGTTTGAGGCCTGAATTTCTTCTTGGACTCAGTTCAGGACTTCCTAGCTTCCATAGCCAAAACTCTGTAAGTGTTCCGATTAAATGATTGAATTACCTTTTATGCATTTCAGTGCTAAATGGAAAAAACACCCTAGGATATGAACACAATCATAGAAAACCTTAGATTAGAAAGGACTCCTGGAAATATCTAGTCCTACCCCCATGCTCAAAGCAAGTCTAGCTTCAAAGTTGGGTGAAGCATCTCAGAGCCTGATTTTAAGGTTCAGTCAAGGTCTAAACATGCCCAAGGATGGACCTTCCACCATCTCTGTGGGCCCTTCTTCCAGTGATTAACTACTCTCATGGTGATTATTTTTTTCTTTACGTTCTTCCTAACTGAAGGACAAAGAGTTCCTAATGATCAGGAAAACAAGTGGGGTTCATGAGGAAAGGCTGGTTAGAGAAATCAGCTAAATGGGGTGCAGAGAGAAGGCTTGAAGTGCTGCTTGCCAAGGGAAGAAGTCATTCATATCAGCACTCTGCAACCCTGAAAGGACTGTCAAAAGAAGAATGAGACCAGTGGAGGACGCACAGAATAATCCTGCCCATTAGTAGGCCTTGAGCCAAGTTTTTCATATGAAAAGCTTGATCATAAGGTGAGCTTTGCAAAGATTTTATGCTTCTCACTCTCACAATAATGCTCCAATTATCAGAATTTTAATTACCAAAACAAACTAAGGGAAAAAAAAATATCCAGCATTCTATTTTTAGCTGCAGCCAGCTGCAGCTGGGCATGAGTATAATAGCAATGATTAGTTGCCCATGGAAATTACAATGATGTTTGTGAATAAACTTCCCCAAGTTTACATTGGACAATTATTAAAAACAATACGGTCAGTTGCTTAATGGGGCCAAGAATTTAGAGGTTCACTACAGGTGGCTTCCCAGACTCACAGCCATGTTTTTAAAAAGCAATAATTTTATCTCTTCTCATCTGTCTCCTAACACTGTGGGCTCACATGAGCTCTTCAGACGTAGTCAAATGATCTTCACTTTTCTACTTATTCTCTTTATGGCACTTGGATTTCATCTGGTATTTCAGAGAGTATTTCCAACAGACATCCAAACACAGCTGAAATGTTATTGAAATCTTTCCTTCCTGCAATACAGAGAATAACTATCAACCCAGCAAGTCAGTGTCATTTAGATTGCTGATGAGACACTTCAAACTGCTAAGTCTGTGGAGAAGCCCACATTAATCTGTAATGCAGAGGACTTCAGGGAGACTATTTTAATGTGGCACGACCAATTAATTAACAACAGAATGACCTTAACAGTTCACATTACACCAGGATAATTGAATGCATGAGATCATGCCTCTGAAGTGATATAAAAGCATAGCTTGGATGTACTGAGTGACAGCAGAAACTCGCAGACATCACCACAAACTGACCTACAGGTGACAGTTGCATCAGTACAGCTGCTAACGTGGAGTTACACCTGGATCATTAAAGTAATCCCAAAGGCTGTGTGAGTACATATTTCAGCAGCAGAATTGCTTACTTCAGACTGTCTTATGACTGGGTCTAAAAGGCGTAAGCTCTTTGCCAGAGCTATTTTTGGAATAACTCTTGCACTAAAGCTATCCCAAAATAAAAATCTCCATCATGATACAAACCAAATTCTGCATCACACACCTTTAGTCCCTTTTAAACACTGCTGTCAGGCAATCAGCAGTCTTTCTTTCCCTTCTGTCAAGGTACAGCTGCTCAGGAACTCGGTCTTGCTCTCTCAGCCACATTTACACAAGAAACTCCTTTGGGAAGCTTTTGACCAGCTACTGAGGAAAGTGATGTAAAAGAGCTTTGTCAAAATGAAGGATTGCTTATTTACTCAAACAGCCACCAGAGGAGAGAGTTAGCCCAAGAGCAAAGCTTCACCAAGTCTAACTAAAGTTCACAATCTCCTCACAAATTTAGGATGCTCCTGTTTAACTCGAACAGCCAGGCTCAATTGCCCAGAGCTTTCTGGTCCTCCTCTGTCTCTCTTGGTCTCACTCCTGCAACATCACCCTCAAATAGCTTTTTTGCTGCCTCACATACTCCACTATGCCAGCTCCTGCTTCTCCCCAGACTGTCTATAGAAAATGGTTTGTAAGAGTTCACTTATTTTTTGATCTTAGACCCCAACACTGGAAAAAAAAATACATGCCTGTGTACTTGGCTGCAGCCAGATAAATAGGCACTTCCCCTAAGCCTTCTCTGTCCTTTTAAGGCCTTCTGATATTTTCTTTGAAGATATTTTATCTCTGCCTTTGTTTCACTTCTGAGTGTTCTTAGCAACAGCCTTTTGTCTTAAGTTCCTTGTAGCAATATAAACAATACCAAGTAGGTAAATTGAAGGATGTACACAATAGTTAAAAATGAAACAGATACCTCCATCATCTATGAACTCTTTTACAAGACACTATTCCAAAAGCTGGCTCTGGGCGGAAAGTAATTATTTCCAATTAAATCACTTTTATTGTGCAATTAGAGTGCCATATGGAAGAGTTTTTGTCTTCAAAACAGCTAGAAGTCATCTGAAGGTTTGTAAAGAAGCTGGTCCATTCCCCCTATGGAGGCAGGAGGAAAGTTGCTTGGGAACAAGCCTAACTCATCTGCTCACTGACTTTTGTGGCCTCAGGTAGCAGTTCATCTGTGATGAATTAAAATCTGGTTCAGATACATTAGCACTCCCTTTAAGTTCCTGTGAGAGAAAAGTCACAACTCCTCATTGCTATTTTCCAACTTCCAGACTGTTTTAAGACACTAATGACAGAAAACAACCTGACATATACATCTGATTGGTAAAAGGTGAGTAGGAGTCTGATGATTTTTTCATTCTACAACTGGAGAGGTTAAGAATAGAAATTCTGAAAAAAAGAGGACCTGGCATGTACAAAACTAATAAGCTTTACTGTCCATTTCTAAGAACAAAGGGAAAAAACAATCCCAGTGTTGCCACGAATAGGTAAGAGTAGAGGCAGGAGAAATAATGAAAGAGCACCCCCTCCCCACTCCCAGATCAGCTAATTTCAGTGCTAACTGTTCCCAGGCTTTGTGCTTTGCCGCAGATGTTGACTGTGCGGGGGGATCAGAGCAGCAAGCTCTGGTGCCGCAGTTCTGAGGGACGGCTGAGAACGTTAGGGGCTGCTCCGTGATGGGAAGGAGCTATCTCACATCATAGCAGCTGTGTCCTGTTGTGCCCCTGTTTGGGTCTGATTAATCCACTGTTCCTTGCATTTCCTAGGTACATATCTGAGGTTCTAGACTTATTTATCCTGCAGGACCTCAACTGGAGAGACCATTAAAACTAATGACCTAAAACCTGGACTATGGCTGCTTCTATATCTTATTAGATGTGTAATGGCAGAAATTACAAACGGGCTTTCCCTGCCCTTTGGCAGACATTTGGGTGAAACCTTTTTGGCTATGCCAGTGTATGGCTTACAGCCTGTATATTGCAAATGCAATTTTTTTGTATGCACCTACGTACATTGAACACATGCCATCAGACATGATGAGCTGGGCATATAACTTCATCAAAAGCAAGCCCCAAAATCTGTGATCAATTTTTATGCTTTCTCCAGTGCTGTAAACTGTTTATAACTGCTTTTTGACACCTTCCATCCTTGCTCCACAAAAGCTAACAAGTTATATTACATGCTTCTAATTAATTATTGCAGAAAACTATTTTTGTTCCCCATATATACTCATCTTTCAAGGTTTATCAGGAAGAGATTCTAAAATTCCAGGCTTCACTAATACAGTTGTCTCCTCAATAGAGCATATTCTCATGGCATACTTTATAGTTCTTAGCAAGACTTTGTTCTTTTTCCCTGTGGCTCAAATAAGCTTTAACAAAGAGGGACCAAAACCAGTCATGCTCTACAAAAACTTTCACTAAGAGAAGACCAAATAAAACCTTTGCATGGATTTTTTTAAAGTGTTTAGCTTTGGCGTAATTGTGTTTCCACTGGTTAGACTGGTTTCTTTTAATCCCATCTTTACCTTTTCCTGATGTTAAAATTCTGAAAGAATCATCTCTTAAACAAGATTATTTCAAGTGCTAGATGAAAAATTTACATTAAAACTACCTAGCAGAAGAAAATTTGGACTACCAAGGGAATTATTATTTTTTTACAGTGTCCGATTTCTGGAGAACATTCTGGCTTTTTACTGAAAATGGAGCACAAGTCAAAATACTTCCCTTCATTCTAAAAAGCTGCTGTAGTGACTCATGATGATTATAGTTTAAGTGCACTGCTCTCCTTTCTGGACAAATTTATCTGTCAGTATCCCAGTTTCCATAGTCAAGGATGTGCTGTCAATGTAACAGAAGCTTGTTCTGAAGATGAGGATTAGGGCTATAGCACAGAGGCAAGCACGGGCCTGCAGCGCATATAACTGAGGAGGAAGGGAGAAGATTGGATCAAAGAGTTTCCAGGACAAACATGGTCTTCCTCCCCACCCACTGTCCTTGTTCCTATAAAAACCCTGTCCTAGTTTGAGTTGAATGGATGGTTTGTCCATGGAAAGGAGAGGAAAAAGGAAGAACATGAATCATCTGCCAAAGCCATTACGAGACAGGACTTCCAGAGCTGATCATGACAGACAAAAAAAGATAAGACTATTATATCAGCTTGGAAAGTTCTCGTCTTGCTGAGTTTGTCAGACAACTCATCCATGGTATCTTAAATGAGCTTAGACAGTAGCTATACTCATCAGAACTGAATGCTATGAACTGTTCAGCTCAGTATGTCTGCAACAGCCATTGACAACATGACTGACAGGGATGCCTGTAGCCAGCTGAGTTGCTCTAGGGATTCCCACCTGGCCTTCAGCACTTCAGAGATGTGCACATGGTCTCCAGCCAGCTCCCTGTAGACTTTTCAGATATGCTTGTGTGTGGCAAATAACCTATGGCTATGTTTAGGCAGATTTATTAAGTCATTAGTGCATATCAGCTCTAATGGAGCTTGGACATCTATCACAGATGCACACAGATAAGCTTTAGGTCCCTTAACCTTCAATCAGTTGCCACCCTGAGTTGATGGGTGTCAGAGCCCTGAGAGCACTAATAGACATAAATGACGCTGAACAGTCTTAGTTGGGACCTCTGCCTCCATCCTCTGCCCATGTGCCCGGTATCCCCATTTCAGCTCAGACCTGGACTTTCAGTACCTGCTTGTGCTCTGTTGTAGGAGTACGAGACCTAGCCTGTCTCTGGGCCTGACTCCGGGATGGACCTTCAACCTACACTGTAGGTAGCTTTCCTTCTGGAGGGACCCAGCCCCTGAGATGTATGCTGAATGTGTCCCTAGTCCTGTCTTTAGCGCTCTCTACTGGATGGACGCAGGAGCCCAATCTTGTTGCAGCTTGTATTAGGTTTGCGTGGCAAGGTTTTGGTAGCAGGGGGGCTACAGGGATGGCTTCTGCTAGAAGCTACTAGAAGCTTCCTCTGTGTCTAATAGGGCCAATGCCAGCCGGCTCCAAGACGAACCCACCACTGGCCAAAGCTGAGCCAATTACCAATGGTGGTAACGCCTCTGTAATAACATATTTAAGNCAAACAAGGGGACACAAACTGCAGCTGGATGGAGGAGTGAGCACATGTGAATGACTCTGCAGACACCGAGGTCAGTGAAGAAGGAGGGGGAGGAGGTTCTCCAGGCGCTGGAGCAGAAATTCCCCTGCAGCCCCTGGTGAAGACCATGGTGAGGCAGGCTATTCCCCTGCAGCCCAAGGAGGTTAACCATGCAGCAGATGCAGCCCATGGAGGACCCCACACTGGATCAGGTGGATGCCCGAAGGAGGTAGTGACCCCATGGGCATCCCATGCTAGAGCAGGCTCCTGGCAGGACCTGTGGACCCATGGAGACAGAGGACCCCACACTGGAACAGGTTTGCTGGCAGGACTTGTGACCCCATGGGGCATCCATGCTGGAGCAGTCTGCTCCTGAAGGACAGTACTGTGTGGAAGGGACCCACGCTAGAGCAGTTCATGAAGAACTGTAGCCTGTGGGAAGGATCCACATTGGACAAGTTGGTGGAAGACTGTCTTCCATGGGAGGGACCCCATGCTGGAGCAGGGGAAGAGTGTGAGGAGTCCTCCCCTGAGGAGGAAGGAGCAGCAGAGACAATGTGTGATGAACTGACCACAACCCCCATTCCCTATCCCCCTGTGCTTCTGTTGGAGGATGAGGTAGAGAAAATTAGGAATGAAGTTAAGCCCTGGAATAAGGGAGGGTTGGGGGGAATGTGTCTTAAGATTTGGGTTTATTTCTCACTACCTTACTCTAATTTGATTTGTAATAAATTAAACTGATTTTCACCAGGTTGAGTCTGTTTTGCCCATGAGGCTAATTGCTGAGTCATCTTTCTGTCCTTGTCTCGACCCATGAGCTTTTTGTTATATTTTCCCTCCCCTGTCCAGTTGAGAAGGGGAGTGATAGAGCAGCTCTGGTGGGCACTTGGTATCCAGCCAGGGTCAACCCACCACACAGCCCAATCTCCAGTCCTGTCCCTTGCTCCATCACCTTCTGCTCATGACTGAAACCCCGGCATGGACTCTGGCTCTGGTTCATCATTTTCCATGTCTGGGACTGCCAATGGACCCTGTTACCAGCATCCAATTCTATTCACCATGTCAAGACCTTGTGGGACTCTGCTTTATTAGCAGAGTGTGTACTACCTGCACAGGGATCACCCTTGGGTCCTGTCGCTCTCTCCTTTAGGGAACAGTCAGCCTTCACTGCTCCCTGACAGTGGTCCACGTTTGATCGGTGTTGTAGGTGCTATTCATCTCATGGACCTATGGCAGAGGCAGAATCTGCCTAAGTATTTATAAATTGGAGTACACAGTGGGATCACAGACACCAATGAAGATATCTTCCTCCCATAAAGTAATATAAAGAGGGTGTAAATAGGGTGTGAGATTTATAAGTGTTCTCCAAAATCATGCATTCTAAAAGGTTGCACTGACAACTTTCAAAACATCGGGCAGAAAATACTCAATCTGTCTGAGACTACAGAAAGCCAGGAACAACATATCTGAAGGAAGAAAATGATTTAGCACCTGTGGGCCAGCATATCTTTACAACTACTCAGTATCAACATGTGCTATTCTGCTGTTCTCATGACATGAGAGGAGAAAAAACTTTTTCATAACACAATAGCATGTCAAAGTTAGCTTAAGTATTCCAATATGGGAAGAAGTAAAAAGGCTTTAGAAGACTACCTAGCAGGAGTAGACATGGAAAGTTAAGCTGTTATTAACATACAACACATTATTGTCAGTTTTCCTGACATACGTAAGCTGAGATTTCAAATACCAATAAACCACTGCCCACTGGAAAGGAAAATAAACTACATGCTTTGTTCTAGCATTCATTCAATCTTAAATTAGACAATGACAGAGCACATGTATGAAAAATTTGGCACAATAACCTCCACACACAGCAGGAGCCTGAGAGAGTACTGAAGTATAGCACTGGTGGTTAACACACTGATAGGGTTCCTGTCATCCTCAGTGAGGTAGAAGTTTTAAATTACATGCAAGACAAAAAAGGCATCTGAAACTGGACATCCTCATGGGCTAGTAAAACTTTACATTTTGGAAATGCACATTGTCTTAGCTAAAGAAGTAGTTCATGTGGTTGTCCTGAAGAAATGACCTGTCCTGGTCTGTTACTTCTGGACCTACTGTGACTTACTCTAATCAGAAAAACAAAGAAATAGAGTCAAAACAATGGGATAAAGATATAATACATCTTTGATAAAATACTTCCTTGAACTATTGACTTCTCTTATTTCTAGATGCTGCCAATGTGTCTGAGAGGCAACCTACAGTTCAAAACATTATAGATCCTAATCAGATTAATTGAGCTTTCATCCTTACCCTTGGCAATTACATTAGAGGTATAGTTGTACCAAGAAACCTTTTTTTTGGAGGCAATATATATGTATGTATAAATATAATGCTGTGTACACACAAACCGTTCTTTTCCCAACCTTGAAACTCCTTCCACCTTCTCTGCTGCATACTGAGGAGACTGTTGAAAAGCCAGAGAGTGTCTCTAAATTGGAGGGTCTTTTTTTGTAGCCTTGTCAGGGAATTAATTAAATCTACCCTGTGTATTCTAATGCTCAGTTTTAAGATCTTGAAGAATGTGTGAGGCTCAAAGCCAGGCAATATGCCTACTGAAGCAAGTTAAAGAAACAAAAAGATGGGGGTTTGTCCTATATAAAACAAGCAAATGAACTAACAACAAAACTGAAGAGGTCATGTATTACTTGATCAAAAATAGGTAAATACACAGGAGACAAAAATATCTTTTACTTTGTTCTGGAAATGGAAGAACAAGAGTTATTTTATGGTGTAGGAAGAGAAATAGATGGTATAGAATGACACAGAGAAAAAATACCTGTAGATTGACCTCTAAGAAATAGACTAATGGTAATGTTTCTTAGCCGGAGAAAAACATGCCCATGGTAGGCAGTGCTCCATTTTAGTCACTGAAAACTGGGCAAAATGGAAAAAGAAGTCAATCTTGTATAAGCAGAGAGATGGAGGAGGTTACTGAATAACAAAACTTTCCCTTCATCTTATCCCTGACTTGAAAATATGACAGGCAGTCAGGAATGAAGCTGTAGAACAATACATGCTAAGTTCATTGTCTTCACGAGGATGCGTGTGGGATTGATTTTGTATTTGGCAACTGGAAACAGAAACTCTTTTATTCAAAGAGAGGAAATAAAGAGCATGGATGATGTTTTGATTGCAGCTGAGTCAGAAAGGTCTCTAGATCTCAGTCAAAACAGACCTGTTAAAGGCACTGCAATAGCTGCTGCCAAAGTTGGTAAAAACCTGGAGACATATTCGCCCCACCTCTCTGCCAGTATGAGTTTCATCCTTAGATATACTTGTAGGACTGTGTTTCCCAATTTAGCCATGAAAGCTGATAACAGGACTTCAGGACTTATCCCTGTGAACTCAGGTTGCACATCATTACTGACTAAAGAAGAGAAACTTGCAGTAAGCAGCTGCGGAGAAATGTTTGGATAGTTTGGGCTGAGCTAGTGTTTCTGCCACTTAAAATTCAATCATCGTGGTATCCTTAATCCTTTATAGTAACGAACTTTGTGATTGCTGAACTGCTCCTTGTTTTGTCTGGGTTTCTCTGTCCCTGCCCACTAGATGGCCTGATTGGGGCAGATGCTCCAGCCTTGCAAAGGAAGTTGGAAGCTGCACTGAGGGAGACCCTGATGATGTTTCCACCATGGTGGATGGCATGCCAGAATGTCACCACACATCAGCTGCCATCAGCAAGACACCCTGAAAGAGGCAGAGTCAAGTAAATGATGTTCCAGACCAAACAGCCTATTCATAGATACAGCTCCAAGCAGCTCTGGCAGAACCCAGGAGAGAGGAGCAAGAAAGCATTCCTTAGAACAAATTACTCCTGCCTATATGTCATGGAGCATTCAACCAGGATGTCCCCTTGCTTCTGCCTGCTTTGTGCAGCACTTCTTCACCCAGGCAATTCCCATTCTGCTTCTGTGCTCCCAGGCCTTTGTCAGGGCAGGCAACCTTCCTCTTCTAATTGCTCCTCTTAACACAGATGGACTTGCACCCTACTGGCAGTCTCATTTCTCTGAACAGAGAAATATCACCCTTTTTTTCCTTAGAAGCATGAGGCAGAAATTCAGGAAACTCACTGCATTCTCCTTGGACACTCAGTTAATCCTCACAGCCCACTTCCCAGCACTTAAGTATAACTTTCACCTCCAACTCATCAAGCTATGGAGGACCTATACAGGTTCAGATCTCATTTAACCAAAAGGTCTCTTGAGTGTGTCCTCTGTGGCAGTTGAGATCCTAGCCACCAGCCCTCCTCAAATAAATGGGAGACTTTAACTGTGACATAGATAATGATCTTTTCTTTTTCTAATCTGCTGACTTGAAACTCTGCCTGGTGTTTTTAGTATCCCACAGCTCTGCTGAAACCACCTGTTTCGGCCTAGATCATTCTGTGTGCTTACTGCTCATCCAACTAAAGTGATTAGTATTCTGCATTAGAAATATTCATTTGCATTTCACCCTCTTCATTGCAGTGAAATCAAAGGCCTAGTACAACACAGCTCCAGCCTTCCAAGTTGTTGTAGGGACAGCAAACACCTCTGATGTCAAAGCATATATTTTAGGGAAGACATTGCAGGTATATGTCATCCCTGTTATTTTTACCAAGTATAATGGCATGAACCATACAAATTGTACTATCTCCAGCCCATCCAGCATTCCTCTGGCTGCACTGTACTTTTAGGGGGAAAAAACCCATAAAGGTCATTCTACTTTTCTGAGGCAGCAACTCTAATATGAATGGAAAATTTGTGAGGGTGCTCAGCAGGTTTTCCTATATCCAAGAGATTCAGAGAGTGAAGCAGGTTCAAATAAGACATTATCAAAATCATCTTGGTAATCCTGACTAAATGTATGGTGTGAATCAAGTGCTTAGGTGAATGAAGCCTGCATGTCAAGGGGCAGAGTGAATGATACTGTGGTATCCCCCTACAGCTCCTGGTACTAACTACTTCAGTGTGAGGCACAGTCACAGGTAGTTGGGAAAGAGTGGGGGTCACTCTGTGTGGGTCCATTTGATGCTCCTGTTCAAGCAGTTCCCCTTTGTATAAGTGGTTCCACACGCAGTAGGTCAGACAAAGATTGTCTCAGCACATGTGTGATGAGAGGCCCACAAGACATCTGAAGATGTAGCTTCAAATCCTGCTCTGCATCAAACAGAATAGGAGTTGGAAGATTAATTTCCCTTACTTCAGATGAGAATCTAAACCACTAGACCTCTGCTAGGAGTATCTTTGATATGTATCTCTGATACAAGAAATGCCAGCAAGTCTTTTCTTGGTAGGGTTTTACGGGAAAAGAAATCTTCGGTCAGACATGCCTGACTATGCTATGACTAGCACCGAGTAAAACACGAGCACTGTTCTTTGGTGCTGTCTCAGGCTCTGGCCTTGGGCCATACTTGTCATAAACTTCTTTGACATTTCTTCACTTATTATTTTCTTCTCCTTCCAGTGGTTGGAACCACACCTTCCTCAAATTCCTCTCCTAGAAAAAGGACACTAGAGTCTGGAGTGTTTCCTTTGGGCTCTTTTCTTCACTTCATGTAATGTAGCACAAGTGCATGCTGTGACCTCCTCTCATGAATCTCTTAACACTAGCACCTCCCAAGGGACAAAGATATTCCCAAGCTGGCAGCACCTCCGTCTTCCTAGGTCCTATCACTGCTACTTTTTTTTCTCTCCTATTCTGGACTCATGCTATAATCATTGTATGACTCTGGACTGAGTGAGAATTTTCCTGTGCGCTGTGGTCTCACCACACCATCAGCTTCTGAAAAGCCTTGACAAAGGAAAGTAATATCCACCACATGATCCTGGGGTGAGCTGAGTTTATTGAGAATCCACTCCCTCAATATACCTCCTCTGTGGGAAACATCATTCTACATTAAAAGGGAGGAGGCAAAACGAAAGTTCTATCCCACATTAAGATCTACCCCAGTCATTCCCTGAGTGTGCTCAGCTGGTGCACAGCCAGGAGCCAGGCTGAAACACAGATGCACAAGTTGTAGGCATTCCTTGATGTCACACTTCAGGATATGTGGAAAAACTGACTCTGCTTGCTACTTTGCAAAGAGGCAGCAAGAACTCTGCAACGACCTACCTTTGAAGTCTTCTTTTGTTTGGGTACAGGCACTGCCTGCGCAGAAGTTCCATTCCACAGTGTCCATGTAAATGAGTTTCAGAGCATAAATTGTCAGTAATGGCATCAATCATTCAATGATATCAATGTCAGAATTTTACAGCTTCAGGCATCTGCAGTTCAGCATAGCACTGATATCCCATGGCTGTATAAAAATAAATTGGGAGACAAGATGGCAAGGTGGAATAGATTTACTCTTTGGGTGAAAACAGTGCTTCCTGGGAGAGTGAAGCAAAGTAAGATGCTTGCAAGCATTTCTGTACTGAGAAGGCCAGAACAGGTGTTGGTGGAGCTGGCTTGGGAACGAGTGAGTTCAGAACAGCTAAAGGATTCAGCGCTGCCATTCCACAGCCTGTGCTCTGCCGTTCCCAAGGAACCATTACAGCAAATGAGAGGTGGTAAAGGGAGGTCCAGCTGAATGGTCATTCATTCTGCTACACCGCTGCTCTAAGATACAGTAAGAAATAAAATACATATACACACAGTACCCCGAAAGGTGAATCGTGTCTTCTGGGGATTAGTCTCCTTCCAGGGGTGGGTGGCTATGTTTGGTCTGGCCCTATGCCAAACACAGAACTGAAGTGTAGTTGGACTTCTGCCAGCCTCTCGTTTTGCTGAGTCAAGAGAGTCTCAATGGAATGAGAACATGGCCTTGTATGTTCAGCTCATACAAAAGACTGAGGTCTGCAAAAATACAAAGCATTCTGAGAGTAAATGCATAAGCATCTATGACTCTGAACTATTGAAATAATGAAAGATGAATGGCTACATTTCAACAGTTAATAGCCCATCCAGGATAAGAAAAGAATTCCTCCCTGTGCAGCAGAAATTGTTAAAACTGAGCTACTAGAATCTGACGTTTCTTTAAAAGGAAATTCTTAACTCGCCTCCTTCCCATACTGCTGCATGTACAATTTAAATTAACACAGAGTAAATGAAGTTTTTGAAATGCAAAGGTGAATATAAGTCAAGAATGCATTATGCATAAAGTTTACATATGGTGATGACAAGTGTAATCGCATCTAAGTAACATCCACCGCACTCTTTGGAAAATTACTAATGTAATTTGAATACCTTCTTTCATTAGTGAAATATGTATCAGTCAGATAGAAATACCTAAATAGCAATATCCTCTACAGTTATAAAACGTTAATACTTGCTTTGTGTTGCTTTACTTCTTTACTATTCTTATAATACTGTTCTTTAATTTTATTAGGAGGTAACACTTGAAGGCAACACCTGAATGCAGCCAAACAAGTGTTTCTTTCCAGTGTTCCTGCTGGTCACATTTCCTACATCTCAGATCATGCTTCTCTTAACTGCTTCTGGAAGGTCCAGTGTTTCTTGATGTGCACTTCCCAAAACTGGTGTTCGGCCCCTGAGGGCAGCAACAGCTCTCTACTGGACCTGATCCACCTCACCCAGGGCTTTCCCCACCCCTGCCCATGGCCCAGGACCCCATCTCAGCTCATCCCAGGGCCGGCAGTACTTGCCCCAGCGATACCATGAGATGCAGGTCCCAAGCTCCGCAGGCTGATGTCTCAGCCTCAGCCCGTCTCTGTCCCCACAGAGGTGCCTGATGACCTGGGCTGGGCCTGCGTGGCCCCACCAGAGGAGCGTCCCCTGTACCCATCCCCCAGTGAGTTTCCAACCCGTGCTGTACGCTTATAACTGGACAGGGTCCAGCTACGACCTTACCAGTATTGAAAAGTATTTCACAAGCCTTAAAAGACTACCTTTCTGCTTATGCACCACAATGTTTGTTTTTCCTGCAACAGCATGACATCGTTGGCTCCATTTCAATAACCCCCAGATCATTTCTTGTAGAACTGCTATTTAAGCAGCTGTTCCCCAACATGTGCCAGTGTAACTGATTATTTCTGCCTATATACAGTGCCTTCCACTTGCCCCCAGTGAATTGCATATTCTGTTCTTTGTTTTTCTATCTTGAATTAGCCAAAATTATTTTTAAATCTGGTTGTGCCCTTCAACTACTGGTGCTTGTGCTTTGTCTGGTACTTAGTAACAACATCACTTATTCCATCATCCAGACTCTTACCCTTGGTAGAAATTTTCAAGTGTAAATAATGAAATGCTACTGAAGTTAAAAAAAGTCAATGATCTATGATCACAGACAAAATGGTCCACCAGGATGTTTGTTAAGAGTTCCCGATTTTAGCTGGCAAAAAGATACAAGCTGAATTATCAGGAGTACATTTACTGCTGGAGTAGTTTTGGACAACTCTCAGATCAAATCTGAAGACTTCAATTTTCTATTCTGAATTTGTGGCACTAAAACTTCACCACTTTGCCAGCCTTTCGCTAAGACTCTGTCAGCTTCTGTAAAAATGAGGACAGCTATTCTCTTGCCCCCTAGATATTTAAATACTTCCCTGCCATAATTCCTGCAGAAATCTCAAAAGAGGTCAACTGCTATGTAAAGGCTGTTGCTTACCACAGTGGGCACAACTGCTCCCACACATACTTTTGTTTTCTATAATTCCATACAGTTCTTCACTACGTCTAAGTGCTGTGTCCCATCCTGGGCTGCAAACCCATTGGAAATAGAAATGTTTTGTTGTTATGCATTTGTAGAGCTAATTATGCAATGGGGTTGTAGTCACAAGCTGAGGCTGTAATTCAAAGTGAAAAATATATGCAAAAGCTTAGAGCAATCAAAAACACACTGGGCTTTCATTTCAGAGGCATCTCTCATATATTATGATGTGGACCGTATTGGCGTAACACTTGGGATCAACAGGCAGTAGTACCACAGCATTCTCTTACTGCTAAAACAAAATGTCTGAGCTCCTGCCTGCTGAAAACATCCACTGGAAGTGTCTTGATTAGAAAGATGCCAAAAAACTTGCAGCAGAGTATAGTGTAATGTGGAGCTTCCTCCTTACAAAGCACTGGAGTTTAAGATATTTTGTGTCCCATTATGATTCCAGAACAAATAATTCTGTTTGCTTCCCCATACAGCTGAGAGCAGCCACAACCATCCTGTGTGTAAATTATTGATGATGTCATTATAAATAATATTAATCACAATAACAGTACCTGTGGTTTGATCTCATACGATGCTGTTTAACCGGGCTTTAGAGCCCTATAGGTATCATAGGCATTCTCCATGTCTGTTTCCTGGAAAAGGATTTTGGATATTCTGTAGAACCCTGTGTTACCTGGCAAAGAGGTATTCTCTTTGGCTGTTAGTAACCTCCCAATGTTGAAAACAGAGTAGATGCAGCCTTTAAGGCTGACATTGCCTTTTCTAGTCATGTAAGAGAAGATCAAATTAATCTCATGTGTAGGGTAGACCACCTACAGGCCAGTCTTAAATCTTCTTCTGGGGCACCAACAACCTGCCATTGCTATCAAAACGAGACCAGATTTAATCTGCTTCAGCAAATCCTGCAACAGTAGAAAATGACAGGTTTTGGTGATTTAGAGAAATGCAGTATCAAATAGATTGCTCAAACATTAATCTGTTATCCTCCCCCTATGCCAAGGATGATGTTACTGAATGTAAAAACAAGATAATAGAATGGAGAAACAAGTACTCTGCTGATCCCATACACATTAATAGTATCATTTCAGAGAATGACTAAAGATTGCCATGAGTCAACGATTCCTCCTAAACATTTTGTCTAAGAACACCTACCATCCCCAGCTTGACTGGCAACGAGCAGATTAACATGCTTCAGTTATGATGGGAGCTCAGTTTGAAATAAATCACTGTTAATATCATCACACCAGGCATCAGTGCTGCCTCTCTGATACGGCGAGTCACTTAAAGGGTTATTTTACACACTCTCCATTTTCTAATGGAAGAAACCTTCATATAGAAGATAAAGGAGTGGGGGGCAAGAGTTTTGTTGCTGGGGAAAAGTACTGTCTAGGAACCCAGCTGAATTAAACCTTGGGCTTATCTGCAGGCCAGCAAAACACAGAGTCCTACACATTCGCATATGCAAAGTATCTGATGAAGCAATGTTTCAGAAACATGAGCCAGGTTCTTTGAAAAACCTGCCTGGCATCCTGTCAGCTCCATAAAGAGCTGCTTGAGAACTCAGCTCAGGGACTCTGCCTCTAAGATGACATACTGCAAGTCTTTTTCAGCCCAGACTTCCAGCATTTTTGTAGCTTTTACCATCCTTTCAACCCCAGCTTCCCTGGAAGCCCAAGCCACAGTCCCAGGACTTCCAGGTTCCTTGGTTCATGGAAGAAACAGGGGTGCAAAGAAAGGAGTTCCCAGGAGCGGAAAAGTTGGCTTCATATTATATTTAAAAATTGAATAGAATTATTTTTCCCCAGACAGAAGAAGAAGAAGAAGAAACAAAAAGGAATTTCCTTTGCCTTGGAAACATGAACGATTCTAGGTTTTGTTCCTGTTCCAAGGTTTAATATGCACACATAAGCACATGCATGCACAACCCTACCAGACTTTCCCCCCTTTGATGTGGCTGACAGAGGGATTTCCTCTTAGGATATGTCTTCTACTGCAGTAACTGCAGGATACTGATCTGGATGGATTTAAAATCTCATACAATATAACAGCTCTCTATCTGCAGCCTAATTAGATTTATTGTATACATCCACAGGAAACATCTCCATCCTGTAACAAGAAAAACACTTTTAGATCTGCTTGTGAAAACCTCTACACAGAGCTAAGAATTATTATTCCACGTGAAAAAGTTATACAGAATAGCCTTATGTGCGCTTTTTTAGGCTTTTAGTTTCTTTTGAATGTCTCAAATTCAAGTTTCTTTTCTAGTATTAATTTCAGTTGTAGCTTCACCCATCAGGCTATCACTCCTACCACTTGCTGCTTCAGATAGCAAATTAAGAATAAAATGCTTGCGAATGGTTTGTCTGCTATAGATTCTAAAGACTTCACTTGCAGTGCAGAGAGGTGATTTTAGTAGTCTGTTTCCTTTTAAATTCTGTTGCAATTAACATGCAAGTCAAAGGCCTTTTGTATTAAAAGATTAAAAAAAGAAAAATCTCTTCTTCAAAGGAATCCCATAAAGCATCAAGAACTGCCTACTGCTTTGTAAAAAAATATTATTCATTCAGCAATGCAGGTGCTCCAGGGATTCACAAGTCTTAACAGCATTAGACAGAAGAGTGATGGAATGCGTAGAGGAAAGAGATGAGCAAGGAAACAGTTACTCTCTGAAACCTGGTTGGAAAAGGGTGAAAGGGTGGAGGGAAACTTCTGGGTGGCCCAGAGAGCAATGCAAAGGACAGCAGTTCTGTTTTGGGAAGGTTTTTTTTTCCAAATTATTGAAACTGCACTTGATTTTGAATTAGGATAAAAGCCCTCCTTTCCCAATGAAGAAGAATGGTCATCTTTTCTGATTAATCTTCCTGGCTTTAAGGACTCCATCATGTTTCATCTTTGATTCTGAAAAAAAAAGCTGTCATCCACAACAAAAAAATTGAAAGAATCATATGAAAATGAAAAACTTAAATTCACTGGGTTTTGAGGTTGGTTTGGGGGGTTTTTTGTTGTTTTTTGTTTTTGTTTTTGTTTTTTTGTAAGAGTTGAAAATTTCCATCGTATTGATGTCTTTCTGAAGGTTAATTTTCAGGGAAACTGCCTCAATTGCTTGAATAGACAGACCAATATTTTTCAGTACAAAACTGCCTGGCTAATATATTCCTGGTCAGCACCAGTGCCCACAAAGCCATAAGTAAAAGACTTGCGATGGTCACAGCTGCTAATCCGTTTTAAAACTGGAGTAGTAGCCGGGTGGATGAGGAAGAAGTAGACCTGGAAGAGAGAGGGGAAAACACAGCTCCACCCACTGGTTGAAAGGCGAATTATTCATCTCCAGCCCCTTCTCTCCCTCCAGAAAATCCACATGCTTAGTCCATCTTCTGACCCTTGTATGTGGGTATGCGTACCTCCGAAGGGAGGGAGAGAAAAGACTAAATTAATTTGCGTATGAGGGAACTGTTGCTTCACAACACGGAGAAGCGATAACATGCACAGAAAAAAAACCACCTGAAAGTAAAAAGAAAGTAAAAAAAAAGTAAAAACCTTCTTTTAAGACAGACATTAAAATTGACATTTCTTGCTACCTCTTTATAAGATAACTGACCTAAACATTTTTTTCTTCTTTTTTCATTCCTTTTTTACGTTCCCTTTTCTT
>VZTL01070376.1:81108-94323 GCA_013400535.1 Scopus umbretta
TCACCGCCATGGAGCTCTCGGAGGTGCGGTGCCTGAGCGACAGCGATGAACTTTACACCATCAACAGGACCCCCCCCGGCAGCGGCAGACCCCAGCGCCTGCTGTGGCAGACGGCCGTGCGCCACATCACCGAGCAGCGCTTCATCCAGGAGCACAGCAGCAGCAGCGGCGGCAGCAGCAGCGGCGGGGGCAAGGGCTTCAGCTCCGAGGAGACCTGCTGCCCCAACCACCACCCGCACCCGCCGCGCCACCACCACCACCACCACCACCACCACCACCATCTTCGGCGGCAGTCGGCCGGCCGGAGTTTGGGCGGCGAGCGCCACAACAACGGGGGCACCAAAGTCTTCCCAGAGCGCACGAGCAGCAGCGGGGACCTGGGCTTTCTGCCCCTGGACTGTGCCCCCAGCAACTCCGACTTCTTCCTCAACTGGGGCTATACCTATCGCGGGGTGATCTTCCCCACTCTCCGCAACTCCTTCAAGTCTCGGGACTTGGAGCGCCTTTACCAGCGCTACTTCTTGGGCCAGCGGCGCAAATCCGAGGTGGTCATGAACATCCTGGACGTGCTGACCAAACTGACCCTGCTGTTTCTCCACTTGACCCTGGCCTCTGCCCCCATGGACCCCATTAAGGGCATCCTCTTGGGCTTCTTCACCGGCATCGAGGTGGTGATCTGTGCCTTAGTGGTGGTCAGGAAGGACACGACCTCGTACACCTACCTGCAGTACAGCGGTGTGGTCACTTGGGTGGCCATGGCCACGCAGATCCTGGCGGCTGGCCTGGGCTGTGGCCTCCTTGGGGACGGCATTGGCTATGTGCTCTTCACGCTTTTCGCAACCTACAGCATGCTCCCGCTGCCACTCACCTGGGCCATCTTGGCTGGGCTGGTCACCTCTCTCCTGCAGCTCGTCATGCAGCTGGTTATCCCCAGGTTGGCCGTGACTTCTCTCAACCAGGTACCGTGGCGAGGAAAGGGTGGGAACCTTCCTCTTTCCCCATCGCTCTGGGTGAGAGGAGATGTGGGGTGTGCCAAGAGATCCTCTCCCTTTTAGTCAGGTGCTCAGAGGTTCATTACCTGGAGGGGAGTCCATAGGCAAAATTCAACCTTCTCCTCTCCTCCTCCTCGCTCCTCCACGGCCTGTCCCAAGGTTTCACCTCAAGCTGGGGATGGGCACACTTCCTAACCACTCTGTCCCCCCTTCTTGTACTTTCATGACACTGCTGTCCCTTGAAATAGCTTTGGGAAGAGGAGCTCCTGGGGCAAGTGGGGAGGATGGGTCATTCATCATTCCCCTTCCTTACTTCCAGCAGCGGTCCATGGCATGAGATGACTCCGTCTTGGCCAAATTCTCCCACTGCTCATCTCTCATTTTACTTGCTCATGCCTTTTAACTCTGGATCTGCCAGCAGGACTGGTAGTTTCATATGTGCAGCGCAGCTTGATCTGGGCTATGGGAAAACAGGAGCAAAGCGTGCCGCTCTTTTGCCAGGAGAGCAAAGCAATGCGCCAGTGAAATCAGGGGAAAGCTCCCCTTGCTGTGAGATCCTAGGCTGTCTTTGGAGGGCACCGAGAAGTCTTTTCTGATGGTTGTCGTGGGGCAAACATTGTTGTGCTGCACCCTTACAAGTGATGTCTAGGACCAAGTACTGGTTAGATGGGGGAGTGGTGGTGCGGTGCAAACCGCTGAGAGGGACCAGGCACGGTATGGGTCTGAGGAGTTAAAACCGGGACTAACCTGACTTCACACTCACCAGACTTCTTCCACATGAAAGTGAGAATGTACCAAACTCCCAACATCCTTGCAAGGCAAGAAAACACTGCCTTTCCAGGGCAACTCAGTCCTGGAGGCTCTTGCTGCTGCCTTTCCCCTCCTTCCCAGACAGTCACCGCTCTCTGCTACCAATATTTCACAGCAGATTATCATCTCCATTTGGCTAGCTCCGGGGAGTCAGGGAGAAGGGGGTGGAGGTACTGGCGGATAATCCCTAAAGGAGGGAGGGTGCAGAGGAATGTGTTGTCGGGGGCATGTTGTTTACATGAATGCTGGCGTGTGCGGCTGGTCTTGCACCTGGAAGTTTTGATGATGACGGTCCTTGGGACACATCTACCTCCCTCAGAGCCCGGCCCTCCTGAAACCCCTGCCCAGCCCCTGTCCGTCGCCTTCCTCCAGGCACTCGTTAGCTGTGGGCGGCCTGACCTCACCTCCCGGAGGCCAGGCTCACCCTGTTTCGGGAAAAGCTGCCCCAGTGAGTTGTGCCTGGCTGAACCTTGCGGGTGCCAGACCATTAGACTGCGCAGAGTTGTTCGCCGGCCCTTGGTAACGGGCCGATGAATGGCCCCGTGCGCTGCCGGTGCTACAGGCGCTGGCTCGAAAGCCGCGCAAGTTACGCTGGTTTCTTAATTTACCTCCACGTCCTATCCTGGAGCTATGGGTAAGGCGCTGCCGTGCGCTCAGCACGCACAGGGAGCGCTGCTGCTGAGCCGGTCCGCAGGCACAGGCGCACCTCCCGCAAGACGCTCCCGGCAAAGACGTTTCCCGGGAAGGGATGCCAGCGCCTGCGTTTGGCGGACCCCGGTGCCCCGCTGGCTAGCGCCAAGGAACTGCCCTGGAGCGGCGCGCCAGGCGAGCTCGCCGGCCCGGCGATTGCCTTCGCGACCGCGGGGCACCGCTCTCCCCGGCGGGACCCGCACGGCTTGCGGGATGGACGCCCGCTCCCGCCGCCCGCCGCNCCGGGGGGGTTGCGTTTGCCGGAGAACTGCAGGGCGCCTGCAGGCGTTCGGGGGTGAGGGCTTTTACGGCTCTGTACGTGTGTGTGTGCGTGTATCTCCTATATCTCATATATACCATATATCGCCTATATATCGTATATCTCCTATATGTCCTATATATCGTATAGTTCGTATATCTCATATATCTCATATATCTCATATCTATATCTCCTATATATCTCATATATTTAATATATATCATATATCTCATATATATCATATCTCCTATATATCTCATATATTTCTCACATATCTCATATATATGTCATATATTTCATATATATCGTATATCATATATCTCGTATATCTCATATATCTCATATATATCTCATATATTTCTTATATATCATATATCTCATATATTTCATATATCTCATATATATTGTGTATATATCAGATATAACATATATATTATATATAACATATAATAAATGTCACATGTGTCATGTATATATCATATACATATATCTCATATGTGTGTATATCTATCATAAAGTATATTATATATATCACATATACATGTACATCATATATATGTGTGTATATCATAAAGTATACGATACATATCTCAGATACATATATATCATACACTATATATATCACAAAGTATATGATATATATCATATTCATAAAGTATATGATATATAGATCATATATACATATATATGATACATTATACATGTCTGTGTATATATATCTCGTAAAGTATATGACTATTACTTTACAGGCGAACGCAGAGAATGCAGATGACTCTGTCATCAAGGTTCCAGAGGAAATCTTTGGGACAACACAGATTTCTTGATCTTGCAGGCAGAGCACTCCCTTTTACCACAGGGCTTGTCTTCCCAGGTAAAACACCGCATCTGCCCGTCAGAGAAGCCTTTCCAGGCTAAATGAACTATTTGATTATGTAGCAAGACCGGTGACCATCTTGCTGCGCCTCAGGATGCAGGCAGCTGCTTACGCTGGACCAAACCCAGGGATTAAAGTATATAACGAAAGAAGAAGCAGAGGGTAGAACGCTGATCCTGCTGCAGATAATGGGTTTTCTGCTGATTTTTATGAGACCAGGATTTCATGCAGAGAAAATACTAAATTCAATTCTGAGCAGAAAGAATTGTCTACCCTGGAGTCGTTTTATTACTGTACCCAATAGCATCCACAGCGGTTCTGATCCTCTTCGCAGTCACATGGGTGTAAATCAGTTATAAGTCTACCTAAACTCGTAACGTTGCAACAGTTTGTACAAGAGGAAAATCAAGTGCGGTGATCTGTTTGCCCTTAATCTTTTAATTAATCTTAGTTTTCATTGACAAATGTGTTCACAAGCAGTTCAAATCATTCGTAATGCTGAACACAAGCATGCAGTACTACTGCCTGAGTCAGCTATTTGTTCACGTTAACAAACTGTGCATTACCATGAATACAAGTAATGCCCACTGTGCACCATTTTTTCTTGCAGTAACTCTTAAGAGATCATCTGATTTTTTCTTCCCTTGCATCTCAAAATTAATTTGAACCAGCATCCGTGAACCGGTAAAGGTGAAGGAGAAAGGCTGCCTAGAAATTAGATTTTCTCTTTTTTTAGAAAGAAACTTAAACACAACAAAACAAACATAGGCTCACTATTTCAATCCTTCCAGGTGCTCAGTGCTTCTGGGGAGAGATGATCACCCTTAAACCCAGGTGGTCCCAGCCTAAAATGCTGAGCAATGTGCTGCGGCTCAATGAGGGGAGACCCATGGAAAAAAGGCCTGATAATCATGATTTAGGTAAAGGCAACACTGGTACTGACTCGACTAAAGATTCTGTCAGGAAGCAAATGAGAAATACAAGATCTTAC
Source organism: Scopus umbretta (assembly GCA_013400535.1). NCBI lineage: Eukaryota > Metazoa > Chordata > Aves > Pelecaniformes > Scopidae > Scopus > Scopus umbretta. The sequence continues at coordinate 85,725 of VZTL01070376.1, forward strand.
TGGTAAACAAGGGAAGTGCATTGATTTGTGTGCCTGGTCAGATACTGTGCTGGGGGTGGTGTTTGCCTCTGACATTCCCCAAAATGAAAGTTTAATTTGTATTGCTTTCATTCTTACTTTTCCCTCAGTGATAACGTAGCATACAATCCAAAATTTCTAAGACCATATATGTGTTTCGGGCATATGGGGAAGAGCAAACAACTCAGAGCTCCTTACTGTTATGTAACATAGGCAGCTGATAATATAGATAGGAATTTTGACAGGCTTGGAATTATGTAAGCAACATATATACTCCAGGTTTTAATCCTCTGCCTGTGCACTCTTCACTCACGTGAGTAAATACCACGAGAGTCAGTATGCCTACTGCATAAGGGATACCTTGAAGGACCGGGTCCTAAATTACACATACCAAATAAAACTTGAAAAATACTTTCAGAAATACCCTTGCAGTGGTTAATGCCAAGACTGGGGAAAGTAATTCTTTTCGCTCTGTTAGCATCTGTCTTTCTAAGTCTAGGCAGTTCTGTGAATTAATATAGCGATTTTTGCCTGCTTGTTTTTTCCCCAAACCCTCTCTTAAGGTTATTAATAGAGGAAAAGGCAGAATGTATGAAATCACAAGCAGACCTGTAGAGATAAATCTGTATAATTATACAATGGCAACTGACAGCTTTTACGGGCATATTTCAGCTGCATGTTTTCCAAAATCTGATCGCAAATGTCAGCATATGAGTACGTACAAAGCACACTCATGTCTTCAAAATTTCTGCCAAATGCTTGCGGAGTATCTGTTAAATCTGTAAGGTATAAGGAAATTTCAAAGTTGGCTACCATTTGAGAATCAGAATCAAAACACTCCACCTTTATCCCTAGGGTTGCTTTCATAGCATAATTTACTATTCGTTTTTCTGCCGTGGTCCATTGTAGGTGACTTATAACCTGATTGTGTGATTTTAGTCTGGATTATGATCTGGTTTCCTTTTATATCCTGTAATATCACCTGACCAGTATCAGTGGGTCACAGCATAATTAGATTAGAATTGGATACACTCTTCTCTGAAGCAGCTGCCTCATTGTTGTGCTAAATGGGGAAAATGCATTAGTTATATTTACAATTTGGTGATTAATTGCCTTCAGAGAGTTCCTCCAAAATGGAGGAATTCAGGCAGAAACATGAATGAAACCTGCTTTTATCAGTGAGTTTCAGCCTACAACAGTTAGTACAGTTGTTCTCAGTGGAAGTTACTTTGCTAGATTTGATGTGACATTTTTTTTGGCTGTCAGGACACTTCTGAGTTGTTTTTAAGGTTTTGTTTATTGCTTGCTTGTTGTTTCTCATGGCCTAGAAAGAGGCGCATGCTCTAAAATAGCAGCATCTGATGCAAAATAATCACACACCGGAGCAGCACACTTAACAGCCGACAGTTAACAGCAGATCATGCTGGAATGATCCTTATTAGCCTGTACAGAAGACTGAAGGGGATAAACATCTCCAGTCCATCCTCTTACTGCACTTCTCAACCCTGTCAGTGATGTGATCTGAACAGGAAATAGAAGAGGGCAAAACTAGAACTGGTTAATGGATGCTTCTCTTTCCAGAGGGCAGAGAAGGTGGGGAGTGGAAGGACTCCTTCCTCCATTTTCCTTATTTCCAGAATATCTGGCTAAGCACAAAAAAACCTAAAATGTTTCACATAAGGGGTGAATTTTAGTAAATAGAAAGGAATTAGGCTTTTAAAGTAATGCTTATGAGGCTGATGGAAACTCCAAACCCAAAAACCCTTAATCGGCTGCTGCCTAGCACCCCATCCCTGCAGGCACCTTGTTAACACCACATTTCTTTAAGCGCAGTCTTCTTGCACCAAACTGCACTTCTGAGCATCCCGTGAAGTGCCTCAGTGACTCAATGTTAATGTTACCGCTCAGCCTAGCCAGAATCCAAACACTGCTCTAGTGGGAACTCATTTTGGGGTTGTACAAAGTGCCTGCCTGATGTCAAAGCCAGATGAGAAATGGATTGTGCCTTTCTTCTGTATAACAAATGTGGTGATGGAGATGTTCCTGGGATATGGCAGATCAAGGTGCAAATCCCTTTTTCTCCATAGGGGAATAAAATCTACTTCTCTTACCTCTCCAGAGAGTTTCCAAGGCAAACCTTCTCCTAGCACAGCTGTTCTTCTGGGAAGATAAAAGGTTAAGATCCAGTGGGCCAAAAAAAAAAAGAAAAAAACAAACAGTCCTGACTCTGTAACCAGCTGATTAAGGAATTCATCACTGGTGGTGTCCTTGCTGAACATTTTAGTGTTTTATATAATGCTATTAAATCATTCCCTCGAGCACATGTCCCAACCAGCAGACTGTACGGTCTGGTCCCCTCTCTCTGACCTGATGAATCTTGAATCTCTTTTTCAGAGCGGTGCAGCTTCCCCAGAGAATGTCCCTCCCTCCTTAGCTGCTGCCCCTCCAGCTCCTCAAAAGCAAATACAGCCTACAGGGAGGGCATTTCCTAGGGTGGCAGGAGATACTGAATGAGGGGTGAGTCTCCAGCCATTGAGCTATACAGCTATACAGAAGGTATATAGCTATTTTGAATGACAATAATGGGCCCTGTTCAGTATTTGAACAAAAAGATATAGGCAGTGACCTCTGGGATGGAGGGGAAGGGGGCTTGAGGCTGAGAAGCCCAGATATAGGGGAAAAACTTCACAGTGCATCTCTAAATCCAGGGGAAAAATGAGGTTTGAGACATAGTCTCTGTCTTCCATAGTTCCCTCCTTGCTAGCTCTCCTCCCATTCATCGCGCTGGCTATTTTATGTTCAGACTGAGATGTTTGATGCTTTGTGCGTGTTGTGTAATGACCTGTAGGAGCATGGTGGCATTCATCATAGGCTTCTGGCTTAAACTCTGGTAGTCATGTCTGCAAATGAGGTGCCCAGGGACCTTGCTTTGTGGCTTCTGTTTCACTTGCGCTGTTCTTGGTGCAGTGCAGCGTGTACCCATCCCTAGCACAGAAAGGACTGTAGAGCTGCAATCTGTCCCGAGGAGGTGGATGAATGCAAATGGCTAAGTTAACGGTGCAGTGAATCTTGAATGTTTTGGTACCAGCCTCATGCATTCAAGCCAGAGATAAAAGAGACCTGGCTGGTCAAAAGGGATCAAGCACAAAAAGTACTGAGTACTTAGCATTTCTTGGAGCTAAGGATCTTACTAAGGGATCTTATTAGGGCCTGACTGGCTCAGAGACTCCCAACAGCTTGATTTAGGGACTTTATTTAAAGCCCATGGAGTGTAGTATAAAGAATCCCACAGACATTAGGATTTTCAGGTGAACCAAGAAGACCAGTTCTCAGGACCCTCTTTAGGGAAAGCATTGCTCTGAATCTGCATTTCTTCTGAAAGAGAACACAAACGTGGACATCCAGCTCCTCCAGGAATCTCTTGGAGTGAGCTCTGTCACTCTTATCTCTCCAAACACACCCAGGTCTGCAGCGATACGAGTGTGGTGCTGCCTACTCTAGAACAAAAAATATCAGGAGATGTACACAGGGTGAACCACAAAGCCAGGCAGGCATTGGCTGACAGAGTAATATTTCATCACACGAGCTTTGTTTATTAGCAACTATTTTAAGAAGTGCTGCTATTTCATTTGCCAGCTTCTTCTGCTGCAAGGTTTCATGCAGTTAGCCCTAGAGGAGAGAGGAAGGCTGCTGAGTTCATTAATTAACCATTGCTGCAGTCTGAGAAATAGCGGAAGAATATCAGTGTAAAAAATAAAGCAAAACTAACCCAAGCCAATTTTTTTTTTTTCATGACCCAAATTGTATTTCTCCCAAACAGTCAGTGTTGATTTTATAATTTTATATGATGCTCTTAGTTTTAATCTAGAGAACAGTTGCCCCCGGTATAAATGAAAGACTATTTGAATGAGTTTAATAATTTAATTCTTTTACCTACTCAATTTTCTTTTTCAATGTTGATTCAATCATCACGTTACAGATTTGGATTTTTCTGTATCTTAACTTTCCTTTGTTTTAAGAGCACAGTCCCTTAAAAATAAAATACAGAAATCCCTCTTTACTGAAATCAGTGGAAGCATGGTGGAATCCTAATTAGGAAAAGCAGTTTGTTTCTTTGGAGACATCTGATCTCCAGGCACTTTATGTTTTCTCCTTCGTTCAAACTCTGCTGCTTCTTTTACCTGGGAGCTACTCAGGGATGAAGCTATCTATTCTGTGATGCTTGCTTTAGGTCTACCACAGCAGGAGCCTCATCCATCAATCCAGAGGTATCATCACAGTACAAATAAGAAGTAATAATAATCAGGAAAATCAATCAGGTCAGAAGAACTACACAGTATTATATTGTGTACCAGGTGTTTTATAACTCTGGAGTAAGGATCGTAGGTAAAGAAATTACTTAGATCTAATGGCAGTTATTCAAATAACTGTATAAGATCTAGATATACACATTCTTTTATCCTATGATTCTCTGTCATATGTGAACATACCTCTAATGCTTATTAGTAGTAATAATCTTCAGAAGCGTACTAGATAGGGTTATAATTTACATAGAAATCATCCCACACATGCTCAGTATGGATCTAATTTAATGTGCCAGATACGCATATTCTTTTAGAGGAAGAACTGATACTCACCACAGATTTCAGCTAGGGACTGGGGATGAGGATCATTCCCGTTTCAGCACTAAATTTATCATTGGCCTGTGCTGACCCCCACACATCATTTTATGTTTCTGTGTTTCATTTGATTTGAAAATTTGCCTTTCTCAGTTGCCGTAATATGTGACTAATACATTCAATTTCTTTGAGATTTTTGTGCAAAACATGCCCATCACCTTCCATGATGCATCAAAAAAGCAATACCATATCGAGTTCTGTCAGCCACACACATTTTTTTTGTTAAATAGTGAATACATTGAATGTAGTGGGAATATTTGCATATAACTTTACTCTTTTTTTAAAAGATCATGTTCCATGTAATTCTCTTCAGCTCTGGAAGGCATGTCCTATGACAATGTTTTAGGAAAAATTTCTTTACTGAAAGAGTGCTGAGGCATTGGAATAGACTACCCAGGGAGGTGGTGGAGTCCCCATCCCTGGAGGTATTCAAAAAACGTGTAGAAGTGGCACTTCAAGACATGGTTTAGTAGGTATGGTGTTGTTGGGTTGATGGTTGGACTAGATGATCTCAGAGGTCTTTTCCAACCTTAATGATTCTATGATTCTGTAAGTGGCTAAGGACCCTGATGTTGTCTAGTTTGGAGAAAAGGAGGCTAAGGGGTGACCTCAGCTTCCTGAGGAGGGGGAGTGGGGAGGGAGGTGCTGATCTCTACTCCCTGGTATCCAGAGATAGGATGGGTGTGAACGGTTCAAAGCTGCACCAGGGGAGGTTCAGACCTGACATTAGGAAGCATTTCTTTGCTGAGAGGGTGGTCAAACACTGGAACAGGCTTCCTAGAGAGGTGATCGATGCCCCAAGCCTGTCAGTGTTTAAGAGGCATTTGGGTAACACCTTTATTAACATGCTTTAGCTTTTCATCAGCCCTGAGGTGGTCAGGCAGTTGGACTCAATGATCGATGTAGATCCCTTCCAACTGAAATTTTTATTCTATTCTGTTCTGTTCTGGTCTGGTCTGGTCTATTCTATTCTATTCTATTCTATTCTATTCTATTCTATTCTACTTCAGCCCAATCATCAATGACTCCACGATCCCTTTACATTAGTCCATCTCTGTTGAGGGGACTTTAAAGTAGATGCCATACAGTTTATACAAGGCTGTACTTGCAGCACTGGGCTACAAAGCCAGCCACTTCCTCAGCTGGCCTTTTTGTGACCCCATGCTTCTTGCTTTCACATCCATGCGGTAGACCAGTTTCAATGAGAGGAATGGAGAAGATTCCTACATTGATTAATTTGTTGCCTTAATAGGTCTCTTTCCTGGGATTGGGATCTGTAGATTCAAACTGCCTCACCTAGAACTGAGGGAAAACCAGAACCAAGTCCTGATCTTTCTGCAAATGCTGTAAGCTCTTGAGCAACAAGAAATTTCCTCCTTCCTGGGCACTGAGTAAAATTGTCTGAAGACTGCAGGTCTCAGGTTGAGCTCTGTGCTGCCCAAAGAGTTAAGCAAAGTTAGGACGCATATCAGGATTCAGTTCATCCCTCTCCCCAAAGGCTGTAGCTGTATTAATTGCTCCCAAACAGGGTGCATGCATCCAACCTGTGAGGTGGAAAAAGCAGGTCTATGATGACTGCTGAACTATACATGGGAATTGCAGAGGGAGGGTTGGTTGACCAAGGCCAGAACAGTGCCTGCAAACGTTCTGGCAGTTTAGCAGCGTAGATGATTGCATTCCAAAGATGTTCCTCGATGCTGTTTAGTGCACTGCAGGGATGCAGCCTCCCTGCCTGCCTGCCGTCTGAATTGCAATGAAGCTGAGTAGGAGTGGTATATTTTGTTTGCCTGATCAAGGTGCTAAGCACATATAGTATCTTATACTTGAAGCATTAAGGGAGCAGTATATCCCAAAATGGATGGAGAGATTTATAGTAGATTCCTCCAAGATCTGAAGGTCCTTGGGAGTAGCCAGTGAAAATTGTTCTTTGAGGCTTAGGCAAAACTTAAGTCATATGAATCTTGCCCAAGGATGTTACTGTAAAAATTTTTTTGACATTTCCAGGATGTAGCTAAATGCCACTCTGACTGATGCTACGATAGTTTCTATGTTCTTCCCAGTCCCTAGGGTAATAGCAGCTTGTTGACAATCAAGGGAAGAGAAGAAGAATTTATTATATATATTTCATTTGTGCCAATGTAATTACTTTTGTCTGCTATGTTTCATTAGCCACCTGAGAGGCTACAGGAAACGGTAGGAGAACACATGAAGTGTTCCCATTTTCTGTGTGATGGTACAGCATGATAGGGGCTCCAATAATCTTCTTATAATCTTAATAGCTCTTCATGCTTAGAAAATGATTTTTCCAATGACTTATCACTTTCTTTCCTGGAAAAATGTACTTGTGTCTACTTATTCTTAAGGGATAGTTATGTACATTATCTGATGACAGCCCCTCTTCTTTGCTATTCCTCCATAGCAGAATACCTAATGTAAGCATTCAGTTCCTCTAAATCCCATCAACAACCAATACAATAACATTTAAAAGCTTTAAAGAGAGGATTCTCAGGGGTAATGTGACTTTGGAGGAATGTAAAAGAGTGCATTTTAACATTATGCTAATTATTTTAAAGTCAAGAAAAGCACTCCTATGCATAAAGATGGGTATAAGTTTAAGTTGTTTGATGGCCTGGGGCCTTGAAACTTAGCACAAAGATTGTGAAGGTAGCTGTTCTTTCCTCTTCAAGCAGCTAACAAAGCTATTGCTAGCCAGATTGCTTTCCATGGCACCAGAACATGCTAAATCCTGTATTTAATTTACAAATTGTCTATCCAAGTATAATTTATTAAAGAACTCTTTTGATAATGCACAAGAAGGAAGAGTATTTGAGATCACTTCTGGTTTTCTTCTGCAACACAAGACTTCTGTAATTAAACTTGACATAGTTGATTTTTAAAATCCAAAAGTAACCAATACATCTAATAAAATTGAATAATAACCCATATTTAAATTTCTAAAGGCTCAAACCACTTGAGAGGTTTACATATAATTGCATCAGATAGATACAAATACAGCAAAGGCAATGCTGTGGAATTTTAGGCTTTATTCTTTTTTTTGCAGCATGCTTTCAGGTTCAGTAATTACATTTGCAAGTCAAAATAATATTTACTATGTTCCTAAAGTTTGTGTATATCTAAAGAGAGTTTATAGGTGCAATTTAAAAATGTAAAATACACACACCATTAATTAAGAGACATTTTTCTAATTACTATCATTAAAAACTCAAACTATAATCTGGAAATCAAACTGTCATCTTCTGGCTAACAGCAATATGGATTCAGCAGTTGCAGATTGGCAAGATGCTTAGTCAGATCTCAGTGGCCTTTACCGTATAAAGACAATTCAAGGAATCTCAGGCAGAAAAAGAAAAAGCATCTTACAAATAAAGAAAGGATTAAAAATCCAAATCATAAACACACACACAAAAAAATTCTCACAGACCTTGTATGAACCTTGTGGTGTATAAAACATGGAAAGCTAGGCGGTCATAGCAATTATTTCCAGGATAGTCATCTGGCCTAGAGCTCATTTTTCAATGTGATTTAGGGACTTAAAAGTACAAGGAAGGAGCAAGTGAGATTTTCAGCACTCCACAAGCTAAGGGACTCGTTAAATCACTTAAGTGGTTGTAAGAGTATCTCATGGGACTCCTTAAGTCCCACTAACTCCCACCACACTCAGTAGAGTTAAACAGCCTTATATGGTGTAGACAATACAAAACTGGGGGAGTGGCTGATACATTGGATGATTGCACTGCCATTCAGAGGGACCACAGTGGGCTGGAAAAACGGGCTGACAGGAACATCATGGGGCTCAACAGAAGGGACATACAAAGTTCTACATCTGCAGGGGGGAACAACCCCATGTACCAGTACAGACTGGCAGCTGACCAGCTGGAAAA
>VZTL01070380.1:986-19917 GCA_013400535.1 Scopus umbretta
TCCTCCTCCTATGAAATATTTGTTGATACAGATGGTCACAGTTCCAGCAATTTAAGATGGCATCCATTAACGCATAGGAAAAGGGTATTTGAACTGTTGCTTACAATATTGGTGTCTGGACCACAATCCTGAACTACCTTTAAAAGATCAAGATCTGATGAAACGTATAGCTGAATTATCAGATGGTGACACTTAGTTTAAATAAAAATCTACATCAATTATTCTGACATACTTGGGTCTTCTGAAAAACACATTAGCAATTTGTTAAGTGTCAAGCGTTGCTTTCATTGCCTCTTCTGCTACATGAGCCTTTATTTCAATGTGTGCCACAACTGCAGGGCTGGCTGCGTTCATACACAGCCACAAGAGCTCTTGCGTTTTCATCTCCAGTGAACTCTGCCTTTCTCAGCCTTCCGCAATGGAATGATGCAATTCTGTCCCTGTTACAGACTCTCTACATTACAAAAATTGTTACATCTTTTCTACGTCATCTTAGGAGCAGAGATCAGTTGAGGCGACAACTATGCAACTTTTAAGAAGAATGCTTTGGTTTAATCTCAGGAATGCCAGTTGCAATTCCGAACTGCAACTCTCTGCATTCTACACCAAGAAGTATGCAGAGCTAACTTTTAAACTTTCCTGAACAAAGTGATGAGTAAACTAAAAATTACTCTAATAGCCACTTGGGAGTTTGAGTCATAGAGATTTTGCCATTGGACTAGATTCTTCTAATTTATTTTGTTTGTTCTTAACTCCACTAATACATTTAGACATAAATTCCCAAAGTGTCCATACAAATGTAATCTTTAAAAATTGTTTTGCTTTTCCTTGTCAGAAATTTGCAGTATGTTCTTCCACTAACTCTCATATTCATGCATTCCTGCATATATTGCTGTAAGTTTTCTTTGTTTTTGAGAGTAAGACAATTCTTTTCAAAATACGCTTTATCTTTTTGTATTAACACAGTGAATGCTTTAATCCTGACGTATTCACCTTTATCATCCAAGAGCAACATCGTAAGACGAGGCAGCAATGTAGTAACAAGGACAAGCTTTGGTTTAAATGTCTCATCTCTGTGTGTTCTTTCCCTAATCAATGGAAAAAGAAATGCTCCTTTAAAAGGAGAGTAGGCGGCATCTAGCCTAGGTACGTGGAACTGGCTCAATACAAGGAACCTATTTAAAGAAGTCTACTTCTTTCCACTGGCTACAGAGGAAGCCTAGGGAGATAGTTGCATTAGACAACTAACCTAATCTAAGTCTCATTAGGCAACTCAGTATTATTCCAGAGCAAAATTTTAAAGGGATCAATAGAAATCCAACATTTGCTACAAGGAACCCACTCGTCTTTTTGGCTGATATCACACATTTTTCAAGACTGATGACTGAACTAAACTCCCTACATGTCTCCCATGTCTTAGATTGTGGATGCTAGCCAGTGGGTGTATTACAGACAGGACTGGGGCAAAGATGCTCACAGTGCACTGCAGCACAGCAGTGACACAACAGAAATATTCTCACTCAAGTGTTTTCTTGCACCTGGAAATAACTCTTCTCACTACTGCTGCAAGCTCCACTAGCATGTACAACATGTTATCTTCACCGCAAGCACTAAGGAACTGGACCCCATGAAAAAAAATGGTAAAACTAGTGAGTTCAGTAAGAAGCCTCAAGAGGCCAGTGGAACCCCATAAACTCCAGACTGGTTTCTGAATATACTAGAAGGTTAAAGAGCCCAGAATCATTGGCATCTTGACACCAGATCACAAGGCCAAACCTGCAAAGAGTATGCAGTATCCATCTCTAGAAATTACAGAGCACCTGGGCGCTGCACAGGAGTCCTCCTCCCCAGGTATCCTTTCTCAAAGCCTTCTACAGAGAAGCATCCATATTATCTGATGGCAAAGGAAGAAAGCTGTATGAGCACAAGTCTCCTTGCACCTATACAGTCTGGAGGCCTGTTATACTCCTGCTCTGCTGTGGACACAGCAACAGAAAACTGACCAACTATTTTGCAAAATAGCAAGAGGAGATGGGAAAGCAACTCATCTCCCATTCAGCTCAAACAATAGCTTTAGTACTACAATTTATCATAAAGCCTCCATTTGATCACCCTGACAAATTAGTGTTCCGAGCTACGTTTCTGGCCATCTGCTCCCATTACACTCTCTCTCAACATATGGGGAAAAGTGAAAACCCCAACTTACTGAAAGCAGTTTGGTCCAAATACAGTGGCAAGATTGCAAAGGTTCATCCTGTTCTCTACATGATGTTCAGCAACCTTTACCAGGAACTGGCACAGATACTTCAGCAGGCAGTAATGAGCATCAGGCAGTTCTTTAAGGAGTTCTTTCAAGTTACTTTCCTTCTGTGTGTCGTTTCTAGTGTCTAGGAAAAACAAGAGAAGAAAAAAAAAAAACATATGTATATGGTTTTCTACATTGCTGCCAACTTACTTACATGGGTGAGCAAGCAGTGAGATCTAAAATTTAGTCTTATTTCTGTTCAGAGACACAGAATCCTCCAAATGCTTCAATTTTCCTCAGGGAACCTGCACCTTTCTCCTGAGGCTCACCTTGGCCACTACTGGCACTGTTTCATGTTCACCTTTACATTTGAACTGTTTTCCTGAGCAGAATCATCAGTGGTCATAGCTAACAGCATTGGAGCATGTTTATTCCCACCCAGTACACAGCTATATCTGCTTTAACTCCAGCTCTAGCAGATCTCCTGCTTCCATGCTTCTTCTGGATATTACCTCTGCTTCCCAAATCCCATCTCATACTCTGTTTTAGTTTCCCCTCCCATGAAATCTTCAAAAAGAAGAAAGCAAGAACAGTAAAACAAACAGGCTCCTGAAATTCAGGTGTTGTTAGAATAACAATACTACAAAACTTTCTGTGTGTACATTTTATGAAAAGCTCAATTTTGTATCTTTTGTCAGAGTGAAAACTCTGTACTAAGTCTTAGGCGAGGAGTGCTCCGTGGAAAAAAGGCTATTCAGGGCAGTGTTACACTCCATAATGAGCCAAAACTTGGCATAATGTTGGAGAGTAGCCTTGTTATACTGTATAATCTTCTGGAATTTAAGTATGGATAAAGTTTCCCATACCGAACTGAGTAATATCAAAGCATGACTAAGGTCAATTTTCTTTTTCATGCAGGTTTGTTTTGGGGTATTTTAAAGCAAAAATTGCATGAACTTCACAGATGCTGTGTTTATACAGACCCGGGCAGTGAACCCAAGCTTGGCCTCTCACACAGCTTCTACTTAATTGTGTTCTACTTCTAGAAATGAACTCAAAACCTGCAAAATTCTTTGCTCCTCTTCTCCACCCCAAAAGCACTTTCCAAAAAGTAACCTGAACCCACCAAAATCTTGGTTTTATGTGTTAATAAAAGTTTTGAAAACAATTCAGCATTTCCTTCCCTTTATGCCAAAAAAAGACGCCTTAATGCTTGGAAATATTTTTTGTACTCTTCACCAAAATGAAATTTCACTGAAACTCTCACATATGCAGAGTTCTTGGATTTTTGTGCAACAGCATTTTCAGACAGAAGACCTCAGGCCCTAAAGGTTTTTCTCATCAATCTAATTATAAACAGTGTCCATTAATATGAGGGCAGCTATGCATTTCTAGTACTTTTTTTTCCTTTATTTATCAGCCTTATAGGTTGATGGTGTTAATACTGCAAGACTGTTGTTGGGTAATGGCTTTTTCCTTAGAGATGTACTTCAAGGTTTTAAAACAGTTCTAGTGGTTGGAAGGATGTCTTTATTCCACACAGCCAAAGTGAACTCACACTAAATGCCAACCCTCTGTGTTCTCTGTAACAGATTGCCTTGTCCCAAAGTAGCTGCTGGCTTACCATGGGAATATGGACATCCTCCCTATGCTTAGGGTAATAAGGTATTTTTTAATTGAGAGGACATTATGATCCTTAGCAAGGGGATTCACCCAGCATTCAATCAAAACCAAACCTTGCTCAGTCTTCAAGGCTTGTTTTTAGTCAAGAAGCTGTAATAAAACAGGCTGCATGTGAAACAGTTCAGCAGCTAGTTGCTGCCTCTGCTGTATGTCTTGCCAACAGCATACAGAGAAGACATCCCATGCCTTGGGGGAGGGAAAGAATGGGGGGCAAAGGAAGCTTTGAACACAGCGTAAGGTATGTATAAGTGCTGTAAGATACATATAAATGCTTCAGAAGTTTCCTCTTTGTTTTCACTTTTCATTTCCCGGAAATATTCCAGGGCTGGATTGCACAGTATTCCAGGAGTTGTGCTTTGAAAGTGGTTAGCTGTGTAAATTAGCAGTCTGTATAAAAATATCTGAAGGTGACTCCTGAGAACTCAACCATAAAGTCACAATATGATTTGTTTTACAATCAGACATTTTTGTGGCTAATAAACAGAATTTATCCTGCATATAGTTTGAGAAACAAGCGCGTTTTGTATGTATGTACTTGCCAATTCATACAGTTGAACTTGTAGGATTTTGCCTGCTTCCAAGCTCGGGTTTCCTGCCTTACGTGACATGCATAATGCAGTACATGGTGAGAGAAGCCTTTTTAAGTTTTATATGCACAGAGAATTCATTTTTATGTATCTGTTTTGGTACCATAGGCTTAATAAGAATTCTTTCATGACAGCAGGCCAAAGTTTAAAATGCCAGTCAAATTACAGGATCAAACATTTCAACTGATTAATTATATCCTTTTCTTCTACAGCTAAGAAATTAGCTCCTTCAGAAAAGTCAAATATCAAATATGCATGAAGCAGATGAGCAAAAATCTTATTTGCTTATTTATCACAAGTATTTATTTCAAAAATTTTTAGGGCTATACAGAATAAAAAACAATCAGCTTGGTAACAGTAAGAAATCTGACAATTGTATTCGTGCAGCGAAATTTCAGGATGCTTCTGAAGGCTGTATTAAATGGAATAACAATAAGGATTTTAATTGTATTTGCACTGATCAAAGTGGACTGGACAGTCTCTGACTCGATTACGAATTATCTTTTCATGAAGCTTAAAGAAAAACAAACCACAACTAACTTCCACATAGCCAGAACATTAAAATTCACCTCCTAACACACTTCTTTTTAGATAACAAAGCAACTAGCACATAGTGTTTTCCACTACAAATTGCTTGCAGTTACCATAAGGAAAGCCAAAGCCGTCTCTCAGAAAAAAGGTGCCTCTTCCACCACCATCACCCCACCACCTAATTAGCAAATGCCCTTGAGAACTAATTGCCTCTCTGAGCCTCCCACTGGGGCTTTAGATTGACAGGTACTTTTCCATTTACTGAAGGACTTTCCGTCCCTTCCAAACTAGAAGGATGCTAATAAACCTCACAAAACATCTGAGCACAGGTTTGCACTCTGACAACAAACAATCCTTGTGGCAGCAGTTGTATTTGGCGGGCAGGATGTCCCTGTTCATTAACCATGATACATTGTGTGGTGTGGATCAACATCAGAGATGCTTATCACTGGGCACAGCCAAACCTTTGTTCACTTCTGTACTTTCAAGAACAGAGATAGGTATCAGATCATAAGATCTTGAGAAATTACCCTAATTGAAGAACACAGAGACACTGAACATGAGGCAGCAAACCCCATTTACCGAGCCATGAAATTCCGTGTCCTTGTGAAATGGTAGAAAGAAAATACCGTTTTCCTCTCTCTCCTTTACCAGTGAAAAAGCAAGGGAAGGAACTCAAGCCTTTCTCCCAATACAGTCCAAAAATCAAAACTAATTTCATAACTCTCCTGCTGCTGACACTTATTTCACGGATTTCAGCTTTATTTATAAAAATTACTATTACAATTGTGGTGAGTTTAGAGAGCGACGTGCATCCATAGTATTCCATGCACTTTGTAATTTTTCAGGACAAGTATACATCTGCTGTCCATGACCACATTACTTCAAATAAAACAGCTTTTCAACTTATTAGAGAGCAAAAATAGTCTTGAGTCATGACAATCAATTGCTTGGAGCATTCCTCCTCCTTTTGTCCACCTGCTAGACAATTTTTCAATTTGCTTCAAAGTCAGTCACTAAGGTTTACTCAGCTGGTACTGACCATCAGAAAAACATTAGAGCACCGGAGATGTTCATCCTACCATGCAGACAAGCATCAAGTGCACGAAAGCCCTAAGTTTATGTACATGTCTAATTTTGTGAAGTACAAGCTGTTCCATGGAAGTCGGGATAACCAAGTGCAGTCTTTCTTATTCAGTCAGATGAAAGACAGTGGCACGAAGCTAAGCATATGCTTCAGTCTCTGCAGCATCCTGAGACGAGACAAATGAGCTTGTCAATAATGGAAACAGCAGAGCACCAGATTTTCAAAGACAATTCAGGAACCTATATTCAAGCCATATTTCCAGATATGCCCAGCTACCAACACACTCGCGATTTTCAAGCACAGTACATGAAAGTCTTTTGAAAATTTTGCCCAATACAGCAGAAAGAATGAGAAAGGAGTAAAAGAAGAATGAAGGCTAAAGGGAAGGTGCTCTCAAGGCAGAGTCAAAGGCATTTGCTTTTTTATTTTGGGAGCCTGCCAGAAGCTATATGAAGCAGACAGCATCCCCACAGAGGTCTGCAAGAGAAGCCTAACTAGATGAGCAGCCAGGAAGGGCTTGAAACCAGCGATGAGATGGTGGTGTCTGGGCTGAGGAAGGGAACAAAACCAGCAGCCTCAGGCCACGTCTAGGCTCAGCAGCCGGAGGACACAGAACACAGCGTGACAGGCAGAGGGCCAAAGAAGCCAGCAAGGGCAGTGTGGCATCTCAGAACTGAGTTAGGGACTTGCTACTGAGGGACAAGTCAAGGAGACAACTGAAAAGGACAGGCAGTCTCTCTAAAAATGTTAATTAACTAGAAACAGGAGCCTCAACAGTGTAGGAGGCACAGACACATTTGCAAGGGTGTTTTCAGTCTCATTTAATTTCAGTATACACCCACAGATCACAACAAAAGGGACATATTTTCCAATGGTTCATCCTATTTCTGAACATACTGAGTTTCTTTGACATACTACAGACCCAATCTAATTCCCCAGTTCATCCCTCTTCATGCTACTCCATCCTCCTGCTGAGCATGCTGCCTGAACATCACTAAAGGTATGGATGCCAGCAGACAGGTGTGTGTAATTGCTTTGCTCATGTCTCAAATGGTCTGACCCCAAACAACTCCAGCCTGGAAGCACTGAAACCGTATCAGCACGGCGCCATGCCCTCGCTAATTATCTCTGCCAATGAGGCAAGGAAGAGAGTCTAGGGCTCAGTGTCATGCTACCATGTCTGCATAGCTTTCAGCTGCCTTGCATACTACCAGCTTGGAGAGCAGACAGAAAAGCTTGCATCTGTCTGTAGCTATCAACGTGCCCTAGGAAGTTAATCTTCGGCACATAGGCAGCAGGTTGTACATTGCAGTGCCACTGCACCCACCGGGCTGTTGGAGGAATCAAAGCATTTCTTTCCACCTCCACAATCTATTGGAAGTGGGACTCCAGTGTCTCTCTGCCAAGAAGCAATCTGCTTCAGACACGATCCTGCCTCAGAGGAAGAAAAAAAATCATGTCTTGGTGCCATCAGCAGCAGAAATGCTGGGAGTCCTTATCATGAGAAGGTTATCACAATCCAACTTGAGTCCCCTCACGCTGCATCAGTAAGGCACTTTGCAGAGCTGTATTTATACTTCATTCCAACATACTGGGAGCAGAGCACTCACACTTCCTTTGCAGCTCTGCTGAGTGTCATCATCTGCATAAGAAATCCAGTTCCAAGAGTTTTTACTGCATAACAAACATCTTCTGCATCTGGAAACCAGAAGTTATTTCTCTAATTTGGAACTAGTCCCGATAACACCAAAATGATAATAAAAGTCAAAGGAAAAGGTTAAAATCATGCCACAAGAGCCTGGAGAACCACAGACAACTAGTGAAACTGATTTGCTGCAGTTACTGTGGTTAAAGGGTCAGCTCTCACCTACTCACTTTCACATTCATTTATTCATTTTCACAGTCACTGTTCAGGTTGACATTTGACCTCTAAAATCCTCCAATACAACCTGTATTTTTTGGTTCTGCTTGTTCATGTAACTAACAGCTGCTGGCTGCTAAGCATTCCCTAAACTGACCTGTTGATCCAGACGGGAGCTGCTCCTTCCCTTCCACCACCTCCCATCCTTCTCCCTGAATCTAGCAGGGCTGTTCATGAGCACCAGACAAAACCTTGCCAGCCACGGCAGGCTGTGAGCAGGAGGAGGTATGAGAGACAGAACTCGCATCTAGCTGCTGCCCACTGAAAAATATAAATTCTCTAGGATGGAGCAATGTCAAGAAGCCAGAGTGATCAAATAGCATTCAACTTAATTAGACCGAGTCCCAAAGGAAGACGGGAGCCCACATTTCACTGTACCCCCACTGGAGGAGGGAATGCAACAACAACAACAAAGAAATTCACATAAGGGAAAAGCTTTCTGTATGCTAAAAGCAGAAGTACAACAGCAACCCGTCTTGCTGAAAGCAAGTGACCTGTGAAAGGGGATAAGAGCTGTGCATACAGTTCCTAGTGTGTACAAATGTCTTAAGAGTCAGTGATCACAATATAAAAGATAAGGAATGAAAAGCCAGGAGGAATAAACTAGCTCAAGCAGGGACTGCTGTATGGGAGCTGCTGATTTCTTCCAGCTGAGGTTTCCGAAAGAAACTTTCACCGTTCTGTAAGCACGGCCTGTTTTGCACAGGCAGGCACAGCTCTGCTCTGCAGTGAAGCCTGAGTCACAAAAGAGATTGTGATGGACATTTTTTACCCCAGGACTCCCTGCAAGGAGCAGCCTTCGTATGTGTCAGGCGCTCCGAGGAGACCGGCCAACACAAAGATCACTATCATTTTGTCCCTGGCCTGCACTTGCTACACACATCTCCGATCAACATCATTTACAGAGGGAGCCCTTCTCAGCTCCCACTGCCCTTCTCCAAGGGCAGAGAGAGAACATCAGGACACACCGAACGGCCTTTAGGATACGCTATGTGATGTTTTCTGGAACTGAACAGTCTTGGCATTACGGTGAATATTTATATAAACAGCAGTGTGTCAGCATTTGGGGGCAGCGTGCAGAGCTCCGTTTCACACAACACTGCACAGGCTGCAGACAGCGTGCCAAACCAGCTACGTGGACTTCCTAAACTACCAATGGGTCAGGTTCTCTCTTTTTCATAAAAAGGCAGATTATTTACTCTTTGGTTTGGTAACAAAGACTATACCTAGAATTAGAAAGGGTTACAGACAAAATTTGTAATTTTCAGTTTCAGTCCAGCTATTTTTAACTAGAGGAATCACTCCCTAACAATTTTTATAGGACATAAAGTAATTGTGTGTTATTCTCAGGCCAAGATCTTGGCGGACTTAAAAAAACCTGCTGATACTAATCCCTGAAAACATTCCAAAGGAACTCTAACATAATCACAAAAACACCACTTCCCATGCAAACCTTCAACAGTAGGGAATACAGAGGTTGTAAGAGAGCTTGGAATTGCCTTCACTGTAGACATGCAGCAATGTGGCTCCAGATTCAAAGTTATTTTTTAATAACCTGTTGGCTCAGAAACAGCTTGACCTACTTTCTTCATAGTTTCCAAAAAGAACACCCATGCATGCACTCTCTTGGTACCATTTTGCAACGAATACCCTTGTACATACTTTGATAAGTGAATAGATAACTCCTCCAATCCTGCATAGCTGGTTGATCATTTAACTGTAAACAAAGGCCCATCTACACTTAAACTAATCTGATCCTGATGAAAGTCATCAGTGCCTTTCATAGCAACTCATTTATGCTGTATTTTCTAGCACACAAAAAACCCCTCAGCTTTCTTCAAACTTTACAAAAGCCTTCCCCTTGCCGTAACAGCCAGTCTGGCATTTTTCAAGTAAGATTTTTTTTTTTTTCCTAATCAAAATTATAATGGGACTGTAACTGGAGCTTTTCGTGCAACACAGGCAAATTTAGCTATGAAGACACGTATCAGTTGGACTGACTTGCAGAACTAGGTTCATAAGTTACACCAGTAACTGCTTTTGAAACAAGAAAGCTTGGTGGGTAAATCTGCAAAGTAAGGATATCTATCTAGTTTCCACAGAAAGTAGCGGAAAGATTTTGCATTTTCTGTGGGAAGCAGGAATGAATGAAACTTTGCACAAACAGCACTGTTCAAAAAATACATCAGCAGTTTATGGTGCAACACACTGATGAACTTTGTGGGGACAGCGATGTAGAACAGCAAAGGTGTGACTTAAACAAAATTTCCACTTAAATGGTGATTTATGAGAAAGAACATAATTAAATACAGCTCATCAGTTGCACCTGGTGAAATATAAAAGACCCAGAAGAAAGCACAGCTATGACCAGCAAAAAGGGACTTTCCAAAACAATGGCACCTTCCTACACAACACTTCCAGGACCCTATCCTTGGGCCCCAGACAACTTTACTGAATGAAAAAGGTATTTTACACAGCCCACATACAACCTGATTACAGCTGAAATGCCTGCGCTCCAGGGAAGGCACAGAGCTATTCTCCAGTGCACCCTCAACAGTCTGTACAGCCCCAAACAGGAAAGAAAGGAAAGACAGAGTCGTGTTCTCCCTCCTCCAGGCAATGGCTAAACTTCCTCTCCACCGTAGGCAAGAAAAGCGGAAGAGAGACCTCAGCGCCAAGAGTCTGAGAACTTTGTGCCGCCTTCCACGAGGGATGCACGTCAGGGTGCATGTTCCTCCTCTACATCATGCATCCCATTTGCCTGCTTTACTGTAAAGAGCACATCTCTAGTAACTTCTACCCACTCACTTTGCAGCTTCTCAGGAAGACAGCAAGAAGAGGCATCAACCACCTGCAGCAAAAGAAAACTGCCACTGACCTATACAGTCAAGGAACCGGGTCAACCACCACTTACTCCACAGCACACCACCACCAGTTGTCTGATACAGATGAATTAGATTGAGAAATCATTTGACAGACAGTTATGCAAGTTTCAACTTTCTAAAGCAGAAGTTATGTTCTTTCTTATGGTTGATCCACCACTTGAAGGGGCAAGAAAAATGAAGTCTTCTAGGTTGTGTGCTGTGACAGGGAATAAAAGGTAAAGTCTGCTGTTACTTACAAACTGGCTCATTTTTTTGATGGACAATCACATTGCTTAGTGAGAAGTGGAAACTTACACAACGTATGCTATGGGCCCAATGGATACTCAATTTGATTAGTAGATGATGTAACTTTTCAGAGTCCATGAAAATGAAATTGCCAGAAATCACACTAGCAAAACAGAAGCAGAGCTGCGTCCTAAAAAGACTGCAGCTATTGTCTACAAGCTTGCTCAAAGAAACCAGCTATCATTTCAGTTTATATTCAGCAGATATAACTGGATTAGAAAATCATAAATAGTCCAGACTTTACCAAACACATAAGAAACAATTTTCCATCTCTTGTAACAAGATTGTACATCTGTGAGCACTCCGGGAGCAGGTGAGAGCTAAAGTCAAAGGAAATGCAGAACAAATGACATAAACTAAGAAGCAGAGAGTATTGATTATGCTCACTGCACAACCAATTATCCAGAAAGAAAATGCATTGAAGGATGGAGATTTTACTTCGCACTTACCCTGGTAAAGCTGAATGAACCTGGGATGTAAGGCAGAAGTGATAATCCCATCTGGCAACTCTCTCAAAAATAATTTCAACAGACTTGCTGCTGAGTACACATCACCATCTTTAACAAGTTCCACCTCTTCTCCACGCTCGTATTGCAGACGCAATTGTTCTACCATTTTCATGCTGCCGTTTACCCTGAAGAGGCCCTCCTGCGTCATACCTGTAATTATATATCGCATATGAGATTGAGCTGAACTAAGACATCCCAGTGATACGATGAAACAGATATTCTAGTGTGAATAATGCATTTGTAGTAATACAAAGGAGGACAGTTAATACAACACAGTTTAAAAAAAAAATCCCCCAGAAACTCCCTCTAGTCAAGTAATTGGATTATGATAATTAACAAATACTAGTGACCAGATCTTGAGGCCTGGGAAACTCTTTAAGAACCCACAAAACTCAGTGGCATTGCTGTAATCCCATACCATGCAGAAATCAATGGAGACAGCCGCATTTTGCATTGGTGTATTTCAACAGAAAAGGATCCAGATTCTACACAGCAGTTGCACTGTTTCATTTGTGCAAGTAGGCCGTTACCTTGAGTGGGACTCTGCCACATTCACACACGTGACTACTTCCAGCTTCACGTTTTAGGGCAACAGCTTCTTACCTGTCACCATCACAAAGCAAAAACATCTGAGTATGTGCTGATTGCAGCAGTAACTCCATAATGAGCACTGTAACTTTACGACAGCAGAAAATCTCAGTGAGCTAATGTGCATTCTGGACAGCACGAAGCCCAAAGCATTTCACAAAGAAAAAGAAAAGGTATCAATCACTTCAGGCCAGACACCCCACACCCGGTGAAGAAGACGTAGAAAGAAGGAGGTTTCCATGGAGGAAGCCAGATGAATCATACTGTATCAAACATCACTTCTTAGGCATATGCTGAGATTTAAAACCTTCAGTAAGTGCCTAAAACTGAACTCAATAAATTAATGTTTCTCTAGAACAGTTTCACCACAAAAATCCTGCCTTTTCTAATACTGTTTCTATAGACCTGCTTATTCTTCTTCAGAAGCGTAACACTGAAAGCATCAAAATATATATGGTTTTCATCAGTTCAGAGTAGGCACCAGGAAACAGCAGTCTGACAGAATGCTTCCAGTCCAAGAAATCAATACCGATGCAGCAGTTTGTAGAGAGAAATAACCACTTTTATTGGACCAGAAGACAAACTGATCTAGTGAGAGAAAAAAAAAATAAAAATGGACAAACACTCAAGCATTTTACCTCACTGAGATACTGCTTACAGATCTTGTATTCCTGTATTCACAACAAAACACATTCTTATGTGGCATGCTGTACTGCCATCTTGGGGGCAGCAGAAATCATCACATCTCAATAACAATTTTCATTTCTGCAGCACTAAGCGAGCAAAGGATATAGTCCCTACGCAGATAAAACTTCCTTTCCTCTTCCTCAGTCATTTATGGAAATAAAGAGAGGCTAGAACATACCAGTAACAGCAATCAGATACTACTAAATTCAGCATAGGAAAACTTGGCTTCATATATAAATTTGAAAATAGGCAGCTTAAAGCAAACTTAGTTCAAGGATGTAGCTGCCCAACAGTCAGCTCGGCTTTTTCAAATGGGTAGTCAGTTCCTCATGAGCTAGAAGAGAGACTCAGAAATGGACTGGCTTTAAAAAGCCCTACAATGTCTATTACAGTATCTTTGCAGAACAGGAGTTGTAAGACAATGCTGAACAAACAGTAACCATGATTCACAGTGCACTCTCCCTCCAAATAGTTTGAATTCATTCCTGAGCCTCTGTTAAAAATGTCTTCACAGTTAACTTCACCATTAATTCACAAAACAAACCTTAGGCAAGGACAGGACACCCATTGCAAGAACTTCCTATTTAAGAGGGCATCTTTGAGATCTTGTTGGCACTTTGTGAAAAAGAAGGGATTGTATCTCTGTTGGGGCTGAATAATCACCTTGGCACTCAGAAGCCTAGCTAATCTTTGCTGCAGAGTAGAGGACTTGGCTTGTTTAGTTCTTATTTGGGAAGCAGTTGTGTGGGATTCAGATCTTTTTATGGAACACAGAGCACAGCCCACAACTTGCAGTCAAGACTGTCAGCTTCTGGTTTTGATTAAACTCTAAATGACGTAAAAACTTTTTCCATCCTTGCTCTTTTGGTGTTCTAGCAGACCACTTTAACGCAAGCTGAAGTCGATCAAGCAAGATGCTGCTGTGTAAAGGTAGGATCATGCTTTAAATTTGCACTGTACCTTAATCCAAGCTAACTTTCAAGCCATGTTTGCACAGAATAAAATCATAGAATCATTTAGGTTAGAAAAGACTTTTAAGATCATCACGTCCAACCATAAACCCAGCACTGCCAAGTCCATCACTAAACCACGTCCCTAAGCATCACATCTACGTACCTCTTAAATACCTCCACGAATGGTGACTACCACTTCCCTGGGCAGCCTAGTCCAGTGCTTGACAACCCTTTCAGTGAAGAATTTTTTCCTAATATCCAATCTAAAACTCCCCTGGCACAACTTGAGGCCGTTTCCTCTCATCCTATCACTGGTTACTTGGGAAAAGAGACCAACACCCACCTCGCTACACCCTCCTTTCAGGAAGTTGCAGAGAATAAGGTCTCCCCTGAGCCTCCTCTTCTCCANCATAAACCAATGCTGACTGGGCCCAACGTTGTCCTGTACATGCCATGGGATGGCACTCAAGATGATCTGCTCCATAACCTCCCCCAGCACAAAGGTCAGACTGACAGGCCTGTAGTTCCCCGAGTCCTCCTTCTGGCCCTTGTAGATTGGTGTCACGTCTGCTAACTGGGAGCTCCCCAGTTAGCCCGGACTGCTGATAAAGGATTCAGAGCGGCTCGGTGAGCACTCTAGCTCCCTCAGTACCCTTGGGTGGATCCCACCCAGCCCCCACATAGACCTGTGTGTGTCTAAGTGGTGTAGCAGGTCACTAACCATTTCCCCTTGGATTATGGGGACTTCATTCTGCTCCCCGTCCCCGTCTCCCAGCTGAGGGGACTGGGTGCCCCGAGAACAACTGGTCTGACTATTAAAGACTGAGGCAAAGAAGGCATTAAGTACCTCAGCCTTTTCCTCATCCTTTCTCACCATGCTTCCCTCCACATCCAGTAAAGGATGGAGATTCTCCTTAGGCCTCCTTTTGTTGCTAATGTATTTACAGAAACATTTTTTTTATTGTCTTTTATGGCAGTAGCCAGGTTAAGTTCTAGCTGGGCTTTGGCCCTTCTAATATTGTCCCTGCATAGCCTCACGACAACCTCGTAGCCCTCCTGAGTTGCCTGCCCCTTCTTCCAAAGGTCATAAACTCTCCTTTTTTTCCTGAGTTCCAGCCAAAGTTCTCTGTTGAGCTGGGCTGGTCTTCTTCCCACCAGCTTGTCTTTCGGCACATGGGGACGGCCTGCTCCTGCACCTTTAAGATTTCTTTCTTGAAGAACATTCAGCCTTCCCGGACTCCTTTGCCTTTCAGGACCACTTCCCAGGGGACTCTGTCAACCAGCCTCCTGAACAAGCCAAAATCTGTCCTCTGCAAGTCCAAGGTAGTGCTTCTGCTGACCCCTCTCCTTACTTCTCCAAGAATCGAAAACTCTTATCATTTCATGATTGCTGTGCCCAAGACAACCTCCAACCGTCACATCACCCACAAGTCCTTCTCTGTTTGCAAACAGCGGGTCCAGCAGGGCGCCTTCCCTAGTTGGCTCACTCACCAGCTGGGTCACAAAGTTATCTTCCACACACTCCAGGACCCTCCTAGACTGTTTCCTCTCTGCTGTGTTGTATTTCCAGCAGACATCTGGTAAGTTGAAGTCCCCCACAAGAAGGATTTATCAGCTTCTAAGGGTCTATCAAGATACAGACATGGAATCTAAGGCTCTGCGACTGGATTATCATTACTGAGTAGCTAAGAGAAAAAACTTAGTGTAAAACCAGATGCAGCTTCTTACAAGATGAAATTACCTCCACAAAATATTTCCCATTGCTGAACAACTGCCACAGAATACACCTGTGCACTAGTGGTGCTCTAGATTTCTGCAGAGAGATGTATTTCAACAACAGGAACCAAAGTCCCATTAAATGAATGCAGAGAGAAGCTAAGAATTGGACACCTACTTCCTTGACGGGGTTAATAATAACTGGAATCTATCTGAAAACCTCTAAGAACATGTATTCCTATTCAGTAATATTCTCTGATCTGGTGTGTGTGCACATGAATATGTCTGTATAGATACTTGTGTCTTCTCACTGTCAGAAAGTGTTAAAGAAATGTTTTGCAACTTGAAAACGACACAAAGCTTCACAAATTAAATACATCCCATTTATAAACTGAACAGCTTGTTTAGGAGAGTGTGCTGCTTCATAACACCATAGCTTACCTTTATAAGCATCCTATTAAAAAGTAAGCTCAGCATCAAGGCAGAAGAAAAAAGCAGCAAAGCACATACAGCAATATTCTTTGCCTGTGGTTAGTGCCACAACCTTATCTAGCCCCTGTACCACAAAAAAGATGGATCCCTACCTTTGAGGAGTCTTACATAAAGAGCGCTACTAAGCAAAAGTGACTCCATTAAGCTTACCATGCTGGGTGAGGTACTCGACTATATTCCACACAACTATTGGGATGCCATTCTTGCTCAGTCCCTGCTGCTGCAGCTCCAGAAGACTCACACCAAACACCTTTGGACAGGTTGTGTCCCTCTGCTTGTTCAGTGGAAGTGCGGCTATCTTTTTCATGTCCTCCTTCAATCTCACAGCTGATTTGCTTTGCTTAAAGGAGCAGACGAAAAAAACGTTCATTAGTCACATTTACTGCAGAAGGTTGCACAGCCACAATGTAAGCACATCAAAACTGGCTTCTGTGCTCCAGAATAAGGTTTTGGTCTTATTTGCTTTTAATTCACAGAAAAATCTCTGTGAAGGAGGAAAATAAAAACAAACTAAGAAAAAACTAGAAGTGTAACCAACAGGAAAAAAGTATAAGCAGTCTGTAGTTAAGGGAGAAAGACACGCTTTTGCATGCAAGCGTGTTACTAGAGTAACAAGTAATTGGGAATCACAGGAGACTGCTGCTGTAACTTCAGCAGTTCACATGGGGTACAAAAGCAACTGGACAAACATGAACACGAAAAATCCCAGTACACCACCACCATTAGTTCAGGTTGTCTTCAGGATGCCTGTCAGAGTCTGGGAGAGTACTCTGGGGAAGGTTCACTGCAACCTTCTTTCAGATGCTGTTCCCTAGGGATTCATTTTGGCCACTGTCAGGTGAGATGGATCCTTATTAAAGATTTTTATGTTATGTTGAGTATCTGCTAAGTTTGAAATTTAATTACCAAGGTTTTAAGGTTAGAAAGGGACTATGTAATCTAATCGCATGTAATAAGGGGGGGGTGGAAAAAACACTCCATAACAAACCCTTAACTGCATACATCCTATGGGTTCTGGAGGCACAACATTCTCACAAGTTTTGAGTTGCAGTGACAGAGTGACAGAGAAAACAGGAGAGCATAGCCAATAAAACCCAAGGGAATAACATCATATAGGACTAATTTATATGATCAGTAATAGGCACAGAGATTTAATTCAGCATACAGTGTTGCACATTGGGAAAGACAGCTCTAGGCACCACAGGTGTGATTTCTATACATACCTAAGCATTATTTCATTAATACAGACAAGCACAGTACAACTCAGTAAACCTCACTCAAAAAAGAAAAAAAAAAAAAGTAACTTTTCTACTGATGAATTTCCTCATGCTTCTGACATCACACTGCAAGAACTGGGGGCCACTGCTACCATGGAGTTAAACAAATAGATTGAAGAAGTCCACTGCTAGTATGATGCTTAAAAATGAACTTATTCCTACACTGTTTTATTAACAAACACGTAGTAGAAACCCTACACATAGAGACTATTGTAGAGTAACTCAAAGAAGAGCTCAGATTCTTGCCTAGGTCTTGGCACTTGACTGCATCAAGACAGATTTTAGCAAGGCATACATCTTTTATTTTAAACAAACACTTGAAATCTCTTCATTTGTGAGACGATATTTTTACTGCAATCTGTAAGCAACATGAACATCTGCACTGGTGTTGCTATTAAGCACGAGCATCCTTCTTTCAGTTATAAAAAGATCTGGCAGTTCATTTCACTCACTTTGCTGTGTCTTCCCCATTAGACACAGCCATTTGGAGCACATGTGTGTTCTACAGAGCCAGGTCCTATGCAACACTTATCTAATCTTTATGAAAGTTGTTGCTTGTATAAATGTCATACATATGTTTTGTTATCTGTGAAACAGAATTGCAATATATAAATAAAATCTGTATTACAGTGGCCACCTTATAAATAT
This sequence comes from Scopus umbretta, assembly GCA_013400535.1. Taxonomy (NCBI): domain Eukaryota; kingdom Metazoa; phylum Chordata; class Aves; order Pelecaniformes; family Scopidae; genus Scopus; species Scopus umbretta. Next base: position 19,081 of record VZTL01070380.1, read on the forward strand.
ACAGCAAACATGCAGCGTTTGAAATCAAATTTGACTGTGTTGTTAAAATACCACAACTCTTTTAAAAAGGTATGTTCCCATTCACGAATAAATGAATAATACATGATTTTCACTCCAGCCAGACACATGCCAAGGCAAAAAATCATGCAGCCTGGGTTAAATTCAGAAGCCAGCAAAAATCCTTTGAGCACTTTTCTGAGCAGCTGTGATGCTCAGAGAGCTTTTCCAGTCAAGGCCCCCAATTAGCCTCACACCCTTGCTCAGTTACGGGTTTCCAGCCTGTTTCCCTTTCAGCATTTGAAAACCTGAGCCACGGAGCTGGATTTACTTGGGGAAACTCAGGATTTAAATTTGCAAGAGAACCAAGAGCCATTTCCCACGTCCCCCAGAACAGCAGAGGAGATTTCTGAGCTTGTTTCAGAATACGGAGAGGATGCACTAACTAGGAACAAAAAAATTACACACAGTTATCCAAAATATGCACCTAACCAAAATCAAAATGAAATCACCCCCTCAAAACAGCTCCGAAACAAAGAGTTCATATGTTATATGATCTTATAACAAAGAGCTCAATGTTATATGATCTTATAGATGGAAGATCTGATTTTACGCAGGGAAAGTTTGTCCAAACATTAACGCAACTTTTACTGATGACCAAGACTGGAAAAAAGCCACTTAATCATCTCTGCACGATACCGCCGCAAAGTGCCGCCCAGGCAACACGACCGGAGTTGAGAAAAGCTATTTCTCTGCCACAGGGACGCACTTTTCCAGCTCATCCGACAACCTTCACACAGGGAACGATGCAGCGCAGTTGCTCCCTGGCTTAAAAAACGG
>VZTL01070384.1:1373-12789 GCA_013400535.1 Scopus umbretta
AGTCATTGAGACACTGTTGTGTTAAACCTGGCCTCTATATTGCCGCTATATGAATACCCAGAGGAAAATGTGTTACTGTGATGTGATGCCAGAAGGATCAGCCAGTCTCCTAAGGCATGTTGGGCTTGTATGCTTTCAAGTGTAGGCACATATTAAATTTTCATTACAATGGTACTGTTTTCAGCTAGGCTGCTTTTTGAGCACATCAAAAAAAAGGACAAGCTGCCATGATTCAAGGCCAGAAGTGGTACCTAGGAAAGAGAAGGGAGGACTAGCAATCTTACATCTGCTCAGAGTGACAGCATCCAACTTCCTACCTGAATAAAATACACATCAGTTTCAATTTGTAATATGTTATAATTATTACTATCAAGAAAACAACCTATAGAGCTAGAAGAGGAGCTATGTGCCAGAGAGAAGCAATGCCCAGCCATTGTGACCTTAGAGCAGAAGAAGGGGGGGGGAATACACAAGTATGTGCATGTTGCTTGTAAAGTCATACAAAGCACAGTGAGAGGCAGATAGAGAACTGGAAAAACAGTGCACATTACAGATGCCCAAATGAATATTAGTATGCATTAACTTAGTGCACTGTTGATTTACTATATTTTGAAATAATAGTAAAAAATACACATTATTTCATCTGTGTGTATGAACTATGAATTATGTTGTGTAGGTCATTCCAAAAGACAGATGTGATCTTAGTCTGAACTACCACCACTACATATTACAAAAATGCCTCATGTCTGGTGTAATTACCACACTGCTATCTCTGTTCTCTGCTGAAATCAGATTTGTCCTTCAGGTTTTACACTGCCAATTATCTAAATAAAGTGTGAAGTTGAATAAAGTAACAGTGGAAAACTGGAAATACGATAATGGTAAGAATCCAGGACAGTCCTTATGGGGTCATTGTATGTATAGTAAACAATGCAGTGTTATTTTGCAGCATAAACACTGTTGTCTGCTTTATACTGCTTGTTCAAATATTTAGAATTTATGGTGACAACACTTGATATTAGGAAGGTTAATGACTAACTGATTAACAACAGAGAAGGCATTTGCCAACAAGTGAACTATAGTCACTCTTACAGTAAAGCCTCTGAAAAACATTTTAAATCATCACAGACCTATTTCCTGAAAAGGTGTCTTGACTGTATCTTAACAGAGAGCCCTGTCATGGTGTTTCAACTTATGGGGCCTTTGAAAATGGTCCAGATGGATGGGCATGAAAGATACTGATTTGGTCACTTTATACAAGCTTGTATACAAGCATTTGAGCAACAATGATGTTGAGTGAACACTGCTAGTGTGATTCAAGTCATGTTTGGCTACCATCTTTGAAAGCTGAATGATCTGCTGCTTTATTTACTTACGCTTGGACACAAAAATGTAGAGGCAAAGCTTGAGGCATTAACCTCATGCAAACTGCATGAGACAACTGTTATTTATTAGCAGGGTATGTGAAAATAGCGAAAAATGCTTAGGCTGGACTGAAAACTTGGCATTTGCAGATATGAAATATAGTAATGTTTTACTAGGTTAAGTTTACCTCTGCTTGGGGGACAGCTAAACCCTTGTTAGGGATTGTAGCACATATTTATTGCTTTTTCATCTGGATGCATTGATCTGCTACATTTTTTAATCTATTCTTATGTACAAAGCCTTAGACTACCACCAACTGTAAGTACTACCTGCAAAAGGATAAAAAAAAAAATCTCCAGAATTGTCAGCCTTTGATTTAAAGGAGTTAAATGAAATTTAAAGGACTCCAGTCTCATTCTTTCATCTAATTTTCCTAAATGCCTCCTGTGCATGTCCCTTCCTGAACCAAGATTTTGGTATTTCTCATGTTTAATGATATTCAGAATTTAAAGCAACTTTTTTCTTCTTCAACTCTAACATTTCTTTTTAGTTTACTGTTTGTCTTAAGGAGCTACTGTCTTACTGTTCTACAGTGTCATAACACTGCACCATGCTGTTCTGCAGGAAACAAGCCAGGTGAGTGTCATGCACATGGAGCTATCCTACCTACAAACCTTCATATTTGCATTGTGTCTGTTCACAACAGTCAATTTAGTTCCCATACTTCCTGTAAAAAAATAGCTAGTATTTAATCAGAAACTTCAGAGGATATTTCAAAGTCAACTTCCCTACCTGCATCCCTGTCATTATAATACATGAAAATAGAGACAGAGAAGCACTGCTGCACAGTCACATTTTGTTATAATGGTGGTTTGCAGGGTACCATGCTGATGAAGTTAGAACTGGCAACTACTGTATCATGTTGTGAAGCAACTAAGGGAGGACTTGCTTTTGGAGGTTGCTTGTAAAGAAATGAAATGCTCCTCTGAGCCAGTAGGTTTGCTGTCTTCTTGGTTTTGTTATATGGGATCACCTTTACAGCCTTGAAACCTTTATGTTAATTTATCATTAGGTATATTAAAAACCGATTCATCCACGTGATTTTGTTAGTTCAAAAGAAAGAAAAAGTAAGGGAAGACAAATATCTGGCTGTAAATACAGGGTAACTCTTAAATTGGTTCTAGCCTATTAGACCTCAGTTCTTCATAACGGATGAAAGAAGTATTAACAACTGAACTAGGGTTTGTTCTTCTAGTCCTGATCTTATATTCACAAGCATGAATATAGATGCATGGAATTAGGAGCAGCATTCTTCTTAAAAGATTTTAAATAATTTTCAAGATGGGACTTCAACCTTAAATTTAAAAAAAATTTTGAAGCAACAGTGGTTTTGGTTTTTTTACATAACTGTTTTACTTGTTTAGAGAGAGTAGATTGGAAACTTATTTTCAAAACATACTTTCAAAAATGTGCTTCTAAGAATTGTAATTTCATACTATTTAATCCATATAACCATAAACTTTCATGATACATCTAGAGTTACTTTAGTATAGTTAGGTGTAGAAGGAATTGTTAAAATAGTAGCCAATTTTATAACCAAATATTATAACCTGTGATGTGCTCTGTTCCCTCTCATTGCCTTTTTATCTCCTCAGAGCTGTGCTGCCCAGGCTGTGTCCTGTCTGCCATACCTCCTCTGCCAGCTTCTCTAACTTTTTTTCATGTCAGCAATTCCACAGGTTTTTCCTACCTGGTTTTAGTTGCTATTTATTTGGCAGAGCACTTCGATAATAATTGTGTCTGACTGTGTCTTCATTAGTGTTTTAGTTCAGAATGATAGCAGGTTTTGAGTGTATGCCCTGATTGGTCTCACACGTGCCATATTGTCCCCACTTACTGCTCCACATCCATAAAGCATTTCGATGTGTAAAGTAGATTCCTTTCAAAGGAAATAAATTTTGAAACTTCTTTCCATGGGTGCACAAATGCACTCCAGCCCATAAAATAAATATCCAAACAAATAATGGCCTCTTGTATAATTCTCAGTAGTTTATTTTGAGATGGTAGCAGGGTACAAGGCTGAATGTATTCCAGAATGAGATGTGAAACACATACAGTGCACATGTAGGTACCTCAGCTACTAGCTGGTACAATACATTAATTGCACCAAATGACTTGCTAATATAGATTAAAGCCTTAGTTGTTCACAACCATGGATATTTAAAAATCCATCATGCCAAATCACATTGATGCTAAGTACCGTTTGCCTTGTGGACTCAGGTTAAGGATGTTAGCACTTAATTACAGCAGTAGAGAAGGTAGTGTAATGGATTTTCACTGTTCTGTTGTAGAACAAATCATGGCTTCCTGGGACAAAAGATATCTTCTGCTCTTCTAGATTCAATAGTCACAATAATTCTAAACTGGAAGAAAAAATAAAGAGCTTAGTTTTATTATTTATATTATTTTATACTATAGAGACTTTCCCTTATCCTCAGTCAAAAATCTGTTGTGCAAATATATAAGAAGATGACAGTTCTTCTCCCCCAGAGATTAAAGACTGTCCTCATTTTCTGATTCCTCAGTTCACCCTTGTATCCTTGTGACAGCTGGACAGACTAAGTGGCTCTGATTCTTACTAGCATGAAACTGGAAACTTGCTGGTCAGCAGTGAAGCTTTGCCAGCATCTACGGACCATTAGCATCAATTCCAGAAAATAACTCCATTCAAAGTCTGAGTCTCAGAAATTTCATGTGCATGAATCCAAGTACTATTTTCATACAGAAATACAAATTCTGAATATGCATGAGAGAGAGGGAGAGAGAGAAAGATTGTACTCATTTCAGAAATCTGGCTAAGACATTATTCCCACCAGGACATATGATCATTGAAAGAAAATGGAAAAGCATGGAAGCACCAGCTGTTTGTGAATGAATCAGATTTGGCCTGGTTAACATCAGAGATGAATCAAATATGGTTTTGTTAGGGTGATAAAGACTGATGAATTGAAGTAGGTTTAGAAATCACTCTAAGGATTCCTCTGAAGACAGTGTCTGGCTAGTAAAAATACTATGCTGTTAAATAAATATGAAATAATTATTGGGTTATTTACTCATTCACCTTCATGTTAAAGACTCCTTATCAGTTTCCTGCTGGCATCATCCTACAGGATCCTAATGAAATCAAATATCTTTAAGCTATTTCAGAAAGGAGGGTGCAAGTCTGTGTGTGAATGTGAGCCCATGTGTAATGCCTGCGTGTAATGTAGACTGTGTTTACTTAAGTAGCTTGTCTGCTGGTCTGTTCAACTTAGTTTTTAAGAGAAAATTGCATATCTTAAGTATAAGATGTGTTATAGAAACTCAAAAAATATTTTGTGTAGCAGAAGGGTGCTTCACTGACATGAGAGCTACTGTGTGAATTGTGTGCAAACTAATTTGGTTGAATTTTCCAAGCAAACATTTATGACTTGTCTTAAAATGGAGAAAAATGTCCAGGCATAAGTTTATAACTATAAAGTGCTACTGTAAAATGCTGTTTGTAGCATTGTATACACAGCAGTGCATGATAGCTGATGAGAAAACTGGGTGGAATATTCTGTGTTTGTACTGTCACCTGCAGAATGTTAAAGTGAAGAAGAAAAGTCCTATAATGAGTGACTTCTAAAGTTTACAAATGGATGAAAAAAAAAGATGGTTTATGAAACTAAGAAATGTTGTTGACTATAAAATGAAGGGTTTAGGGTATTCTTGGCCCAGATACATTCTCAACTTACATGAGTGCATATTAGCAAGTTCAGACACGTATCTATGCATATATTTAAGAAAATGATGGGGATATGATATAGTTTGCAGTACCACTAATGCTTGGCATTTGTCATGGCTGCTGTTTTCAGCAGGAGTACTTCTAGTGTTTCAAACATTTGGAAGAATTCTGGGAAAATGCTGTTGCTCTCAGTTATTTTAATGTGTAATACATTCAAAAGAGAATAACCCAAAAACTCAAAAGCAGAAATTTACAGTTAACCAAAAAAAAATCTAATATGAAACTTTTAAAGAGATTTTCTGAGGGCATCCACTCCACATTATGCCTCTAGCTCAAACTAAAATTGCACTTGGTTTGACCTTCTGCAAATCAAAGATGCCTTCTATTTAATTTCATTCAAATGTTTAGCTGTGCTTCATTGTTGCCACATTAGATAGCAAACACAAATCCAATAAAATATAAACCTTGCTTTCATTTAGTTGAAAGCAACTTGCTTGTTCAAAGTCTTTAAGATTGTCTCTTTTAGAAAATAGTTTCTTCTCAAAGGTAAGCAACCTTGGTCAACTTGAAGCTCTACTAATCCTGTGAAAGTGATTGATTTTTTTTTTTTTCTTAGTTCACTGTCATGCAAATCATGAATTTAGTTCATTCTGGGTTTATTTATTTAGATAGGGTAAGAAAAAGAAGTGAGGTTGCTACTAACAATTCTCTGTTTTCAAGGAAAAAAAACACTGTAGCACCTAATATTGCAATGTTATTCTTTTTATGTTAATTGATGCTTTTAGATAACAGTGACTGATAGATTGTGTTCTTCAAGTACATACTCTGAAAACTGCCAGTGTCATTTGAGAAGTAAGACGGTGTAGATGATTTAGCTCACAATGTCCACACCAGTATGATTAGTTAAGTCTAGAGTAACGGCTCTTTCAAAATACTAAGGGCAAGGTTGAGACTGACAGTAGCTCTAATGCAGACTTGGAAGAGTTGACTGATTTTTATTATGAGAATTCTTTCCAGTCACAAAATACTGTAATTTTATTTAATGAGGGAGGCTGTTAGAACAATGGGGCTTTTGCATCTGTCTCCAGTGATCTAAGTAGCAGTCCTCTAGTCCTAAGTCATGCCAAAAATCTGTTGGCTTTGATGCAATAAACCAGTCAAGGAACACCTCTGAATTTGGTCAAGTGTTAATAATTGTGCAGGTCTAAAACCTTACTTGTGCTGGGTAGCACTGAAGGGACCGAAGACCAAAGCATATAAGTTGTGGGTATGGATATGCTGGGGATAGCCATTGCAGCCAAGTATTTACAGGCCATCTTGGTTTTTGCCTGTAAAGCTACCGCTTATGTCTTATCGTTTAGAGATTTGGGCAGTCTAGGAACTGAGTGTAGAGTATACAGTGAAGTCCTCTCCTCAGTCCTATGGAAATTTCCATTTAAAGTCTGATCAGAGTGGTAGAGTGGTACTGTGATGACTTGGGTAGTCTGATGTATTTTAAAGTCTGTTTTACTAGTAACCATAAGAGTTTAGTTTCCATGATCGTTCAAATATTTACATGTTTAACTTTGCTTTTACAAAGAAAGTTCAAAAGTTTTATTTGCATTTAATAGGCAAAATGAAGCAAAACCATGAAATGCTGTGCTATATTGGCCTGGGGAGCATTGTGAACTACTCCTAGGGAATTTACAAAAGGTAATTGAGAAAGACAAGCTATTTACATCTGTAACATCCCCCTACCCACCCCCAGTGAGCCTGTACCTACACTAGAAACTTCTAGTTTCCATAAAATGAAAAGATTGACTCATTCAGGCCAGAAATTGTATATCTATTACAGATTGCATGTACATAAACCACACAAGAATTGATCATGAGGAAAATCTTTGTGGTATTTCCTGTACATCTGTTTGGATGAACAGGGAATGGGAAAAAGCTGAAACATATATATGTATACATGTACCAAAATAAAATGGGAAAATGTTTTAGTCCAGTGGGTTTTGTCAGACTTTTTCAGGATTGTGTTATGAAGATGGCCAACCCTTGCTTTAGCCTGTGCAGAAGGAACGTTCTACCTTCAAGCTGTTCAGCTGTCCCCACAGAAGGGGTACTTTTCCTGGGGTTCAGAAATAATAAAAAATTAGGAATGAAAATCTTTTACTATCAGGTTAAACATGCATTTTGACTGTAGCATTAAAACCAAGCTTTTTGGTCTATCAGTCATTCATAATAACCTTTTATTAGATTCACTAGAAGTGTTCTATCATTTTCTTCTGAAAAATGGGCATCCGCTCCAGTATAAATCAAAATCTTTTTTGGTACTGCTTTCCAAATGCATTATTTCAAATACTCTTTCCTGATGTAATACAAAACATTTTAGAAAATGTGAATCATGTTATTTAAAATGGTAAGCATGAGAAAATAAAACGCTCATATCAACTGGTGGGGTTTTTATTGCCAATTTTTATTATGTTTTTGAGTTATTAATGGAAAGTATGGTTACTGATTGGTGTTTTATAATAAATGCTTAATGATTGATTCATTTTAATGAAAGAATACATAGCTCTGTACAGCAATATGGAAAATACACATAGTAATTGTTGAATTCAATTTTTTTTTAGTGAAAGCCCTGGAGGACTATCATTTTTAGGTTGGCTGAAATATTTTGTTAACTGGTATGAACTGGCTTGAGCCTTCTCAAACAATAATAAATGACATTGCTAGAAGGCAACCATGGTAAATTGTTTACTGCACTGCTGTGCAGGTTACTGTTCCTTTTTTTTTTCCCCATGATCTCAATACTAATGACAGTAAGGGAATAAATGAAACAATTTCTCCAGAGTATGTCTAATTATGTTGGATTTTGTGTCCAGGAAAATTAAGATATAATAGTACATCAGCAGAACTGAACCTGATACCACAAAGACAGTTTTGTTAGTATTGATCTCTGACTTGTTTGCAGTGGATTGGGGTGATGGGAGAAATTGAATGAGTAAGTCCAGATTAGCACTGCTTAGCACTTTGTATTTATTAGAGTGGTAAACCACTGGAGCTGTAATTACTGGTCTGCATTACAAATTACATCATTTTTACTCCTTGGAACTTGCACATTTCGGTGAGAGGGCTGGGAAATTATTTTTTTAATATTCTTGTTAGCACAGCTGTCTGAATCCTTAACTTACAATAATGGTTATATCAATGATGCTGTGCTCTTACACAGTAGTAGTGTTTGGTGGTGTATTTACAAGAAATAAATTCCATTCTCTTGACAACTCAGTGGATATCTTTGAGAACACATCTGTACTTCACTTGCTTCTTCCTTCCTTGCCTCCTGTAATTCTGAGAAAGTTCCAAATTTATTCTTAACCAGCCTTGTACTTCCAGGTAACTAGAAGTCAGTGGGATTCAGCGTCCTTCATGCACTGATAACTTCTATTTTAAAAGCATTTATGTAAAACCAGTAGAGAGAAATTTGAGAACCCAGAGCCCAGCATGCTGCATCAAAAACAGGATGATAACTGACAGCTTTAGAAACTGTCTAAATTTAGACCTCTGAAAACTGTGACATAATAGTTTTTTACACCTCTATGGCAACCCACTATTAAACTGCCTAAACTTGCCAGCCCCACCTATCAGTCAGTTCTCGCCTCCAGCAGGCTACCTGCAAACGGAGTTCTCTGGCATACATATTTTTGAACAACATTACTGGTTGGGGCAGGGGGGGGGAGGGGCTAAGTGAATGATTAATCATATTTTTAAAGGAAGCACTGGCTAGTTTCTTCATGCATTTCTCTATTTTCTTATTCCTTATGCTACTGCCATAGAATAATTTTTTCACAGAGGATTTGTTTGTAGTAAAAATACTAAATCTCTTGTAACACCAATCATCTCTCAGTGTATGTTTCACTTCAGTCTAGGAATAAGATCATATGGTTATATTCCATGGCTCTGAAGAACAGAAGATGCTTACTGAAAGAGCACTCTTGTGATGAAGTAGCAGAAACTGTGACTCTAGCACAGTATTTGGTTGCATTTCTTTAACTATTATTTAAAGACAAGAATAGCTACTCATGCTGCAGATATGCACACCTCACCAGCAGTCATGGTTCTGATTCCTTTTATTTGAGTTGATGTGGGCTGGAACATCACAGAAGCCTTGCTCTCTTATCACCTTATAATGCAGGATGCCTGTTAGTTTCCTGCAGTGTAAGAGCAGTTGACTTCTTTCTTATGTTTGGCTTGTAAGATCTTTGTAAGATATTTTATTATGTGTGTGGGCATGACAATAAAGTGGTAAGTATTCTCTTATAAATGAACAGAGCTCAAATAGGGAGAAAAGGGGAATAGTGTGTTTCTGTGTACTGTTCCCTTAACTAGAGCTTCAACCACAAGTTGAAGTCAACAGAGGTCATTCCATTAGTTTCACCTTCCCAAGTTGTTTTCATACAATTAGGGTGAAGAAGTACTTCTTAAGAAATAACAAAATCTGAGATGCTCAAAAACTAAAGTGTAGGTTCTGATTACGGTCAGTTAGGCAAGCTACTCCATACTTAAAACTCCAGTTTTAAGCCTTGCCTCCTTCAAAACTCATGACATTTCAAAATATCAGTAGAAACTTTTTAAAAGTCTGTGTAAGGTCAACTATTTCTTATTCAGGACAAAGTGACTGTGTTTTTTTTTTTTTAAAGTTAAGAAGTAAACCAAAATTCTTACTTAGTTTTTTTTATTTTTCTGAGGTATGGAGAAGTTAGATTGTTTCCTATTATACCAGTATTCATGGAATCATATATCTGCTCAGGCTGGAAAGACCTCATGGAGCCTCTAGTCCAACGTTCTGCTCAAAGCAATGTCAGCACTGAATTCAGACCAGGTTGCTCAGGACTCTGTCAAGTTTACAATACCTCCACGGATGGTGATTCCACAACCTTGCCATTAAACCTGTTCCAGTGCTTAATTACCGTCATAGTGAACTTTTTTATTATTTCCTGTTGGAACCTCCTCTGATTCAGGTTATGGCTGTTGTCCCTCATTCTCACACCGTGCAGCTCAGTAAATTGCCTGGCTCAGACTTCAGTGTGACCTCCCCGTAGGGGCTGTCAGACTGTCTCTGGTCTTCCAGAAGCATTCTCTTCTCCTGGCTAAACCAGCACCCTTCCCTCAGCCTCTCTCTCTAAGTCATGAGGTTCTACTCTCCAAAAATTTGAGAGGTTTTTTGGTTTTTTGTGGTTTTTTTTTGTTTTGTTTTGTTTTTTTTTGTCAGAACAGTTTCTAAACTAAAAAAATCAATCAGCTGTATTTTCAGAAGGCTTACAATCAGTTAGTTCTAGAAGAAACTACACAAAATAAAGATGATCTTTTTCTTTTAAGTCACTTGAAATCTCCCAGCTGGGTCACCCTGCTGGAGTGTGATGATAAGTTGTGGTATTAAAATAGCAGAAGTAGAGCAGAAAGCTTAGGCAGTCGTACAGCTGGCTTTTCCCTGTCATGCTCCTATGGAAGTGCACCGCCAGCTATCTAAGGCTGATTTAGTACTCTGATCTTTTAGATTTTATTTTTTTTTACTTTTCAGAAAATGCAGACATTTTTAAAGAAGTAAGTTTCTCAGGGGTGTTGTGGTTTAACCCCAGTTGGCAACTAAGCACCACACAGCTGCTCGCTCATTCTCCCCCCTGCCCCCAGTGGGATGGGGGAGAGAACAACAAAAAAAAAAAGTAAAACCCATGGGTTGAGATAAAGGCAGTTTAATAGGACAGCAGAGAAAGAGAAAATAATAATAATAATGATAAAAGAATATACAAAGCAAGTGATGCACAATGCAATTGCTCACCACCCACTGACCGATGCCCAGCCAGGCCCCAAGCAGCGATCGCTGCCCCCCCGGCCAACTCCCCCCAGCTTCTATACTGAGCGTGACACCATATGGTATGGAATAGCCCTGTGGCCAGTTTGGGTCAGCTGTCCTGGCCGTGCCCCCTCCCAGCTTCTTGTGCACCTGGCAGAGCATGGGAAGCTGAAAAGTCCCTGACTAGTGTAAACACTGCTTAGCAACAACTAAACCATCAGTGTGTTCTCAGCATTCTTCTCATACTAAATCCAAACCACAGCACTATAGCAGCTACTACGAAGAAAATGAATTCTGAATTAAGCTGAAACCAGGACAAGGGGAAAATGGAAATCCATCAGGAAAGGGACTTTGCCTGAGAGTATTTTGCTTTTCATTTTAGACTCTAAACCTTTTCATAAATATGTGTTGCTTTCACACACCAAAAAAAAAAAAAAAAAAAAAAAAAA